>VXBA01000881.1:2132346-2339377 GCA_013399895.1 Serilophus lunatus | reverse complement strand
TTTTTAAAATACATTTTAATTTTTATTTTTTTTTTTAGTATTTTTATTGAAAACATTAATACCCCCCACCCCCGCCCGCGCGCGTCTCAGTTTTGGAAAATAACGAGGAAGGCGCCGGGAATCGCGCGGGGACACAAAGCGTGTTGTCAGCAAGGTCCGTCCCAGCCGGAGCGATGCGCTGCAGGTCCCTGGGGGGCTCCGGCAGGGCGGGGGTGTCACCGCCCCCTCGGCGCGACCCCCAGCCCTCCCCCGGCATCCACGTCCCCCTGCCCACCTCCCGCATCCCCGGGCCTGCAGCGGTGCCATTCCCCTTTGTGCTGCTCTTCTCCGGGACTGGAGCTGCTCCCCGCCCAGCAGGACCAGCCCTAAGGACAATGACACCTGGGGGACCCCCAGGTCCTGCTGGCACCGACAGTGACCTTGGCCAAACCCCGCCATCCCGGAGGAGCGATCGGCAGCGCAGCGGGGGGAAGAAGCACAGTGACACAGATATTAATAATTCACGGGACCCAACTGGGTGACCGCTGGTTGAAGCGAGAGGAGGGAGAGCGCTGCCAGCCCTGCGCGGTGGGAAAAGGCTGCTCTGATCAACACAAAGGCACGTGGCTGCACTCCGGGATGTGCCGGAGCCCCTGGGTGGGCCGGGGAGAGCAGGATGGGCAGCAGCATCCCTGGATGGACAGCAGCTTCTCAGGATGGGCAGCAGCTTCCCTGGATGGACAGCAGTTCTCTGGATGGGCAGCAGTATCCCTGCACGTCCCACTGCGGGAAGGGCTGGAGCACTGGGAATCTGCCCTGCCCTGCCCTGCCCTGCCCACAGGTGTGTGACACTGCCAGGTGTGTGTTTGCATCATCTCTTGTTCCTGCAGGAGCCAATGGATGCTGACAAGTGTCTCTATAGACAGCCCCACCTTCACCCAGCACCTGGTTTAGGCTGCCAGTCCTTCTCTAGCACAATATTTAGGGGTTGTCTTACAAGGGAAATGCTGCCTAGCATAGCTGCTGTGGGATAATAATTCTGCAGTCACTCACTGCTCTTCTCCCATACCCATCCCCTTCTCAGAAATAAATGGGACTTTATTCCTGCATAATAATATAATTATTATTCCCCAGCAGCTCTGTTGCGCCATTTCCCCCACGGAGACAAACCCTTCTGAGATCTGCTTTTCATAATCGCCGTCAGCCTGTCGCTCCCCATGGGACCAGAGGGTCCCTCTGATCAGGGGGAATACAGCTGGCAGGGAGGCAGGAGGGTTTGCTGATCAAGTGTCTCCTCCAGCACTTCACACAAGGTTATTGTCTGTGGGAGCGGGAGGAAGAAGCCAAGCAGAGGAACGATTAAGGAAAGAGTTGTCTGGAACAAAGAAATTCCTCAGTTTTAAGTAAAAGCTGCGCAGCCTCAGGAGCTAAAGGATGGATGCTCAGCCCAACTCCTGGCTCAGGGCTGCTCCCCATGAGGGCCCACACAGCGCAGGCTGCCAGTTCTGCTCATCTGGTTCCCAAAATTCTCCCTTTCTGCTTGGGAAGAGCAGCTAAGCATGTCACAGCCTTTCATGTCTTTATCCTCAGGTGGCCCCGTGCTGTCAC
This sequence comes from Serilophus lunatus, assembly GCA_013399895.1. Lineage (NCBI taxonomy): Eukaryota > Metazoa > Chordata > Aves > Passeriformes > Eurylaimidae > Serilophus > Serilophus lunatus. The sequence goes on along the minus strand of VXBA01000881.1, from coordinate 2,337,790 downwards.
CCTGACACAGAAGGGAGAGAGGACACTGCCAGGATCAGACGTCCTTGAGCATCCTTTTCACAGCAGGACCCGTGAAAAAGGACTGGCCATTCCTTGGAGATGGGATGGCCTCAAATGCAAAACCAGAGACTCCTTCTGCCCAGCTGGCTGATATCAGTGCTGAATTATCATGAGAATCATTACAAAGAGCCACAACAATAAAATTTACTGTCTTTACCACATTGCGGCCACACACAACCACATCCCGGTAACAGCAGGTACGGAAAACACAAGGGATGAATTTGGTGGAAACCAGTGCCAGCCTCTCAAGCTGATAGTGCGGTTGGCAAGGGCTGGGTCAAAGGCTGGAGAAACGCTATGGGAGATGTTGGGTGAAGGAGATGGGGGATGCTGGGCAAAGAGGATGGAGGATGCCGTGTCCCAGGCCCCGCTCAGGGACAGTTCCGCAGGACCTGCCGCTCCCCCTGTTGATGTCAGACAGAGTTGCAAGTGCTCCACAGCCCTGAGCACCCGAGCCAGACCATCCCCAGCTGAACCCAAAAATCCAAGCACCCAAAAAGCTGCTGGCTGCTTTCAAGGGCGTTCAGCCGGGGATCCCAAGGGCACGGAGCAGACCTGTGCTGGCACCGCGCCACCAAAGTGTTCACGCTTCCTTTCTTTTTATGTTTTCATTTTGTATTGAGAAGGTGAGAAATGCATGTCTGAGCAGGATGGATCCCCAGGGAACAAGCCACAGAACCCAGAACGCACGCAGGCAGCCCCACCTCCATGCCTGCTTTTTTCATAAGTTTTAAGAGAATTGACATCCTCCCTAGAATTGTTCCTATTCCATCAAATCAGCAAGATTTTCTTCCCCAGTGGAAAGTTTCCATCAGATATTTAGAAACCAGCTCTTTCTCTGACCTATTTGCAAGCCCCCAGCCACTCTCCACCACCCACTGCTTGAAAGCTTTGATAATTCAATGAGATGTTAATTCTGACATCCAGCATAACTCTCGATACAAAAACTTCTTTTTTTTTTTTAATTATCATTAATTGCAATGCAGGAGTGATGAATCCTCTCCGCAGATTTGGCATTCAAAGCACCCAGCAGCATTTTGCTGTGCAACTCCCATTAAGTCAACGTGTATTAAGTGGGTTTTGACAGTCCTGTGTGCTCTGGGGTTGGCAGAGCCCAGAAAAGACAAGGCAGCACAACTCTGCCTTGGGGACAGAGGCACAAGGCAAAGTCCAGCCTGGTCAACACATGTAGGTGTCAGCATATGGCTGCTTAAAAAACACACTGCAAAAGGGCTCTGTCACTTTTAAACACGTCAGGATCATCTTTTAGGGCAAAATTCTGCTCTAAATGCAAAGGGTTGTTTAGTGAGACCCCATGTGCTTCATCAGGGCATACAGCCTGTGAGTCTGAGCTGCACACAATGCTGGAAACTTCTCCACCTTCATTTAAGAGCCCAACTCAGGAGGTCTTTTCAGGACTGGCCCCTGTGCAGGTTTCCCTCCAATCCCTTTGTAGAGCATTGCCAGCATCAGTCTGATTTATGGGAGATCAGTTCTCTAGGTTGCACTTCCCCCATGAATATTTTCATTATTCCACATACATATTTATCATTTGTTTAAGTCATCAAATACAGAATGGTTGGGAGTCTAAATCTTCAGGAGCATCTCTACAAACCTGGGCACGAGACACAGGAACTGACTTAAAGCACAGACAGAAGCTATGGCTTTATTTGCTGGAGCTGAGTAAACAGCATGTATGTTGGGAAACAAATAATTTGTATAAATCTTTCTGTTTCCATGACCAGGCCAACATTAGCAACAAGAAGATGACAGAGTGCAGAACTCTGTGTCTTCATCTATTTCAAAAATAAAGCACCTTTTCTGTGGTTGCTCTGGAAGAGCAGTTGCCTGAGCAGGAGCACACGCACTGCTCACATTTATCCTCTGATTTGAATATAAATGAAAGCGAGTGAATTATAAACGGAGCCTGGGGAGTCGTCTCTGCAGGCCTATGGCTGCTGGTAGTGGGGCTGGGTGGGCAGGGGCCTGGAGCCTCACCTCCATGTGCAGGAAGAGCATCCACAGCATCACTGACCTCTGTAGATGACAAATCCCTCCTTCATTGGGATCCAGTTCCCTCATACAAAAAGGAATTTACCCTTTTACATTTCTCTGAAATAATGATGTTGCTTTAAAGGTGAGCCCTGGAAAGCCCTGTCACTACAATGCTGAGCACTGAACATCCTTCCCTCCAGCTCCCTGCAAATGCCCCCAGGAGGAGCCTTGGATCCCAGGGCATCCCTTTGCCCTGGCCATGAGCCTCCCCACAGGCTCTGAAGGCTCTCATACTCCTTTTTTAACAGTGATGAAATAACTAATGTTTGTTGCCCTTCTTGCAAATTCCCAAAGAGCAGCAGAAGCCCCGGCCCCGGCCAACGGGGCGGCAAAACACCACGTGCTGCAGCTGCTGCCGCTCCCACCTTGAGCATAAACGAGCCCGGCGTTGGCACAGGTCTGGTGTCACCTCAAATAAATGCAATTAGCAGCCAGTCCTCCCTGTCTTGCCAGGGGGACATCGGCAGCAGGAGCAGGACACGATGGGGGTGTGTGCACCACCAACAGGTCCCAGTTCTGCACTCACTTAAAGAGTGGTTTAACTTTAAGCAGGTCGTGGTCATACAAATGTAAAGCTAAGTTCCTTTTCACGTCAAAAATGTCCTGCAAATGCAAAGGAGTGAATAAATTGGCCAGTGCATATGTTTGTCACTGCTTTCTGAGAAACTGGATCAGAAGGTCTGAGCAAAAAGGGTCTGAGCAAGATCTGAGCTTTGCACTGCTGACTCAGAAACTACTATTTCTTGTCCACAGGAAATCGTGGCACTTTCAGCTGTGTTTTCAACTCCAAGTCCTATTGTCCCTCCCAAATTTTCTGGAGAATGTTTTCAAAAGTGTCATTGAGTCAGGATTCCTTTGCTGTGTGACTGGAAGAGAGGCAGGAGAGGAGGGTGCTGTGAGTGCTGATGGAGCTCAATGCTGCCAGTGCCTGCCAGGGCACAGCCCCGGAACCAGCAGCTCACACACATGGAAGATTAAAATGAAATCAATTTGAGTAGTAATGTCAAAACTAAACTGCGCAATTTGCTGAAATGAAATGCTTTGGAAAAAAATTATCCTCTGAAGGTCAAAATGAATGGTTCAGATTTTTTTTCCTGTCAATAGTTTCCTACGTGTTCCCACAAAATGTTTGATTTCAGGGAAAATGCACTCGCCAATAAAGATCATTTTCACTGAAATCCTTTCCAGCTTTGTTGCTGCCAAATGAGCTGAGCCTGCAGCTAAGCAGCCCATGGATCTGCAAGTGGGGCAGGACCCCCAGGTCTGTGCCCGGGGGGCAGCCCCAGTGCAGATCTCAGACATAGTGTCTCTTGGCTGATCCAGGGAGCTGGGTATGGCTGCAAACAAACCCTCCTGCAGCTGCTCCAGGCCCTCTCCCCCAGATTTTCCTTCCCATTCCCCTCTTAGACACCCAGTCTCTGTCCCTGAGCTGGACAGGCAGCCTCGCACACATTTTCCCACACCAGACACACAGACTCACACTCTGTCCTTGTTGCACATCCCAACCAATTCTCTCTCCACCACACAAACCTTGTGTCACACACAGATGTTTTTTCTTGTCTCTGATAATGCAGCATCAGCCTGGACCCCTCTCCCCAGCTCCTGGCTATGAGGATACTGAGACTTTGAGGGGCATCACTCCAGGAAGGTGCTTTCTGCTCCTCTTTTTATTTCTATTTCTGCAAATGTGGGTCACAAAAAGGGAAAAACTCTGACATTCAGCAGGAGCAGAGGAGCATCCCTTCAAAGAAGATTTAGAAAAGCGGTGTAGAAAGGTTTCTGTAGTGCTCATCCACTGAAGGGAGCAGCAAATCCTCTCCTCTGATGGCAGATCGTGAAGGCAAGTCCTTGAGCGTAAGACACTGAGCTACCAGGGATTATACAATTCCTTTGAAAAAGGGCTTTTCTTCCAGATCCCTTTTGCAAATCTCCTGCTATTACCCACCCTAAAGCACTGGTAACACTTTCAATCTCTTGCTTTCTGCCACAGACAGACATTTCGCCTTTCACTCACTTTCACTTGTTTTTTTTTTCATTCAACATTGAAAGCGTGTTATTGCCCAGGACATGGAGTGGGAGGAGATGAGGGATTGGGGGCCTGTCCAAATGAGACAGTTATTCCCACATTACCTAACACAGGGGACTGACCACACTGAGCCAGGTGTTCTCCACAGACGCTGAGTTCCCTCCCAAAACACTCAGAGTGTTTTATTCTTTCCACATGTTTGTTTAAATGACTCCTCAGGAAGCTCTAGCATGGCTGAGGCTCACCCTGGTTTGCATCAGGGACTGATGCTGCAGCATTGCACAAGCAGAGGGGCTGGGGGACGCAGCTGGAGTCGGGATCAGGCCGGACTGAAGCCCAACTATGCAAAGGATTTGGGACAAGGCACCATTAGTGTTTGACCACGTCAGCTGCCAAACCCTGTAACCCCTACAGTGTGAAATTAAGACAGAAGGTCCTTGATATCCACAGGGGCACAGGTGAGACACCGAGTGGCCATTTCGGCTCTAACCCCAGACGATCCTTCAGCCAACAAAGCAAGACCTATTTCTGCTTCTCCATCAAGTGCTCGGGGCTGAACCTCCCCGCTACAAGCAGAAGCCACAACCAGGGACCATCACAGCCCAAAATCCAGCTGTGCCCAACTGCTCCCAGCTGTCAGGAGCGGGTGGGTGTGAGGAGCCTGAGAGCAGGCAGTGGGCTCGGCTGAGCTGGTGGGAAAAGGGCCAGGCACAGCAGCAAGAGCAGGAGCACAGAGGAAGGGGCCTTCCCATTGTCCAGAACAAAGGACCAGATGTGCGCCCAGAGTAGGGAAAATCCCACCCTCTGGCTGCCAGATTGGGCGTTTCCACTTGGAAAGGCCTCAAGGCTGTCATTAGGAATATATTCTACACTGGTGCAGCTCTACCTCTTCTTAAATTGATTTCATTAATTCAGGACAGCTACTCATCCACACATTTCCAGAGGGTTATTCTGCCTGGCCATACCTGAGCAGCTGATCTGTACCTGCAGGTGTCTGGGGCAAGGGAGTCACTTTTCCTTGCCTCTGAATTATTTTCTTTCTTAAAATCCAATAAACAAAACAAAGACTTACGATTTTTTCCTGTTTCTTTTCTTCACTACATCCTTGTTCCTTAATTAACATTCTTTATTAGTCCTGCTCAGGAGCCTAGTGGATAAGCCCAAAAATAAGTGCTAGTGCATCTTTTGGGATGCCACTGCAATGCAGAGCATATCCACACAACCATTTTAACCCAACCTCCACATTAAGCTCTAACCATTTAATGCTAACTTGTTCCTTCACTAAGACAGGTCTCTCAGAAAAGCCCCTCGTCTTCGTTTTCAGACAGTGAGAATGAAAAAACCACCATTTTCCTTTGGATTTCTTCCAAAATATTGGACCTGTTGGGGGTTTTTGAAACAGTGAAGGTGATTAATTTCCAGTTTGACTTCATCTGGCTCTTGCTTCCAGCCATCCATGGTTTTTTCCCTTGCTAGATTACAGAACCTGCAATGCCCACTCATTTCTCCCTGTGAAGGTATTTATACACTGTCATCAAGTCACCTCTCAACCTCTTTTTTTAATAATGCAAACAGATGGAGGTCTTTAAGTTCTCCCTCCTGTAAAGCTGTTTCTCCAGGCTTTCAATCATTTTTGTAGCTCTTTTCAACACTCTCCAGCACCCTCTCTTAAATGCAGACACCTAAACTGGATGCAAAATTCCTGAATCAGACTCCCCAGCTCCCTATACAGGTTCAATCCTCTCCCAGCTCCCACTCACTGTTCCCCCTGTCACATATTCAAGAATCCTATTCAGTCTTTTGGCTAAAGCATCATACATTGCCAGGAAGCTTCCACTGAGCTGATGCATTACTACAGCCCCTCCTTGAGTCCTTGTACAGAACCAAACCAGCTTAAAGCACTCCCTTTGCTAAGGCTAGGGCTCCTCCTTCCCCCCAGGTGTTCCTCACTGAACTGCTCCAATTTCTTACATATTCAGGCCACTTTCTTGACTTTTAGTCTAAATGCCTGGTTTACTAAATGCTAGACACAGAACCATAACCTAGGAAAATGAAGATTTTTCTTGCATCAGATGTTACAGTTTCCCTGTTTTCCCTTTTCTGCCACTCTCTGTCATCATCACTCTTGGGTTTTGTTGCTAAGGGGTGGCAGACATTCATCCACAGCTGGACTAAAGTCTGAAGACCCTTGAAGAGCAGGGGATACCCAGGTGCCATAGGAGCTGACATTACCTGGGCAGCACAGGGACAGTGCTGGGGAGCAGGGCTGCATCCAAGGGAGCTCCAACTTCATGCCATTTCCCTGCTCAGGCTACAAAATGGATCAGCAGTGATAAAAGGGACAGATTTTCAGCACAGACACCTGGTGAGGCCAAGCTCTTCTGAGCAAGGTAGCTGCTAGCATCACATCCAGAGCTCCTGGGAGCTGAAACTCTTCTCCTTTCAGTCTTTTTCTTTCTTATTCAGCATTACAGCTACTTTTCCATGTGGGAAAAACTGTCAGCATCCCCTGGGTTGCAGCACGATCACTTACAAGCAGTGTTATGGGACAGTTTTAAAGCAATTTCAGTAACACGCTGGCAAAAAAATGCTTCTGCTATCAATTCCCTCCACTCTAACCAGCAGGTGATTTCTCTGTGGCAAACACCGCTTTTGTGGGAGGAGGATTAACAGCCAGGTTGTTGGGTTTTTTTCCACTGGGAAATAGCTACATTTTTGGGAAGCAATGCGAGGCTTGGCCTGGGTCCATCCCCTGGTGAGGCTGGGCCGGGGTGAGCAGTGGAGGCAAGCGAGGATGCAGCCGCCGACCGCTGCATGTCAGTGTTGCTCCACGAAGCCAGTCCAGCTGTGCAACATCTGCCGCCCGCCGGAGCGGCTCCGCCGCACCCAAAGCACCGCGGCTTGCGGAGAACGCGGCTCTGGGGCGATGTGACAGCACGTCCTGGACAAAGAGACGCTCCTGTTAGTGAGACATCGCTGGACAATGGTGCCCGACTCCTACCGAGGGCTCAAGGGCTGGGAATTGCATCCCCGACCCCGGAGAATGTACCCAGCAAGCCGGTACCCAGCGGGCCGTGGCCAAAGGCTGCAGCAGCAGGGACGTTTTTCACCCCGCCCTGAGCCCCAAGCAATACGCAGCACCCCCGAAATCCCACCTTAGAGTCTAGTATGGCTGCAAGGATAAAGGATCACCTAACATTCCCAATCCTAGTTTCCACAAGGGCCAGGTTCAGAAGTTAAAGCCAGTGTAGCACTGGGCAGGCATGCTCTGGACATCACCCTTGTTCCCGGTGCTGTGCTGGTGTCACTCCATTGAATGGCAGTGCTAGGACCTGTGGGCTCACTGCTGGGCTCCCCAGTGTAGGAGCCTCACCTCACAGCTCAGCTGATGCCGTGCAAAGCATCCCACTGGGTCTGTGCTTGGCTGCCCACAAAAACCCTCCAGTAATGCAGAACAGACACAAAACCTCTACATGATGAATATCAGCGGTGTGGGGAACTCAATCCTCCACACCAGTCTCATGTAGCTCTCGCTGCATTCAAGAGTAATGAATTCAATAATAAAGCCTTTGACTCCCCCCACCTCCCATTCCCTCCAAGTCCTGCTGGAGAAAAAAAATCTGTCATGTGGGGCCTGGATTTTCCATTGCCTTGGTAACATATTTCCTTGTTGTGCCCTTCACCTCAAAGAAATATATATTAAAGGTGTGAGGAGAAATGTGAAAAGTGCTGTGGCCACCAGAGGAAACATGTCCTGGGGAACCCAACATGCTTCCCACCTGCAGACTCAGGTCTGGGATTAACCGCACAGGTGCCAGGCACAGCCATGGGCTCGTGAAAAGGGAAACTAAAGATAATCATTTTGCTCTGATGTAGTGGAACAACAGTACTGATGGTGCCCCGTGCCCGTGTAGAAGGGGGCTGGATTTATACAGTGAAATTCAGCTGTCCAGAGGTGAACAAAGCTCTCGTTGACACTGGGGCAGAGGGGGGTGTTGAATTCAAAGACTGTAGAATTGTTGGCTGCATGCCCGAGTCCTACAGTCAGCCAGGAGAGCTTTTCCAGGTGTTTCACCAGGCATGAAGTGAGGCAGCTCAACTCATCAACTGTCTTCCCTCTCTGTTCAGAAAACCCAGCTCTGGGCTCTGATGGAAGAGGCCATCCTCTAGATCAGCAATGCCTCTCCATGCCTCATTTCCTGACCTCTGAAAATGGAGGGGTGGGAGACTTTCCAGCCTCACAAAAAGGTCCAGAGGATTTATTTGTCAAAACTCTCAGAGGTAGCACCTCGCTGATACCCATCCCTATGAGATTTCAGGTACCTGCAGGTGAAATCAGGCCCAAGGCAACCCCAGAATGAGCTCTCCAGGAGCAGCCTGGATAGTGAGACACAGCAGCCACCACATCAAGGACAATGACAAAGGGACACTGTCACGATTCAGGGCAATGACCAGGAACTGCCAGCTTTGGGTTTTTCCATATGTAAGTTTAGTGTTAACATTAGAACTTGTTACCTGACATCATTTTGGAACAGACATTGCTCAAGAGTGTGTCCCGCTGCCCCATCACACTCTCAGCCACTCAGACTCTGCTAGAATAGGGTTAATCAGCTCTTTTTCATTTCAAACCATGTGCTAGAGCAGTATCCACAAAACACTGCTGTGCTCCAGGGAGATGACAGCCCAAATTCTGGCTCACTTCAGCCTGAACCCAACAGGGAGCCATCAAACTGGAGCTGTGAAGGCAACAGAAATTTGTGACCCTGATCTGGTCAGCCCAGGAGGCTCCATGACCCTTGAGGGAGGCACAGGGGCAGATTACTCACAACACAAGTATGAGCAGCAGGGAAGAACAGTGATGTAGGGCTGCACTGCTCAGCCAGAAGTTGAGGCAGAGCCTGGAGAGCCCATGGAGATGCTGGGAGAGACCCCCAGCACATGCAGAGCCCTGTGCATCACCCAGCACCGGCAGCACCCAATACCCCAGAGCCTCATCAGCAACTGCATGATGGGCAACATGGCAGGAAAGTAACTCCTGGGATTGTAGTGCTGCAAAGCTTCCTCATCCAGAGCCTCAGTGGGCTGCTTGAAGACCTGCTGGAATCCTGCAAGCATTGGCTTTGCAGTTAGGAATGAGCTTGCAGACTCTCTTATGAGCGCCAGAGAGTAAACAGGAGGCTCCAACCTGACAGCTACTGAAGTACTGGAATGTTTTTGAGGATCAGAACCATATTTTGGCTGCAGCTTGGCTCCCTGTGCTCTGCAAGCTGAATTTGAGCTTCCTCTCCCCAGCTTTGTGCTACAAGGATGCTGCTGTGCAGCCAAGAGATTGTGGCTCTAACATAAACTTGGGAACTATTCCCTCAGCCAGGGAGTTATATAAAGTGCATTCCCTACATTGCATGATTTCTCTATGCAAGGAATATCCATGGTGATGGTGCCCACAGAATCTTGTCTGTACCACCTGCAAACAGCAGAATTTCAGCTCTTGATGCAGGTACTTGGAAAAGCCACTTCCACAAAGTCACCATTCTGTTGGACAATGCAACCATGGCAAAATAAAAACATCAAAAGGTCACAGCCATTTCACAGAAACAGCATGTCAGGGACAGAAAGAGAAACACATTTCTCCCACCAAGTCACAACATCCTCTTCCCAAACTTTTGGAATGAGTTATCATGAGTTTTTCCATTTTGAAACAATTTATAAGATCTAACTTTAGAATATAAAATAGATGGTCATGAAAACAAAAATGTTTTTAATTATTAGAGTCTGTTTGATGAAGCAAGAAATATTTCTTCCAGCCTCTCGCAGAGAATTTTGAAACTTTCCAATGTCTCCCCTGGCTGGAAGAAAAGCCCTCACAGGGTCTCAGATACCCATCTGCTCTATCCACAGCAGACAGAGAAGGTGGATAAACAGAGAAAACAGAGCATTGTGCTGAAATTCTCTGGCTCTGCTACCAAGATTTTGCCCTGAGAAGGCTGAGATACAATGAAATTCCCCCTGGTTATAAGAGCCAGCACAGGCCACCTGAGTTATTTTATTCTCCAAAACTCACGAGGCATCAAGGCCTTGGATGGATGTCACTGTCACTGGATTTTCACTGTCCAAAGAACAGCAGCATCCTTCTCAAACACACAGGGCCAGAAAGAAATCCCCTCTTTCTGCAGGAACAGGCTCCTTTGAGCCCCTTGCAGCTCATATATTCATTAATTCACCCACAGCCACAGTCTAGCCACAGTAAATTCTGAGTAAATCCAACCTCCTCCATTAGCAGTCAGTGTTTCCAATACTCCCTTATACATTTTCCTCTGCCACAGACAGGATTGCATGTTGCTTCCCAGCTCTTGGAGCTGTCTCCTTTTGGTTACCTTCTCCTCCTCTGCCCTCCTCAGCGGCTCCCACCCCACTGCTCCCATCCCTATGCCCAGCAAAGAGCCCCACAGGAGAGAGGCACCAGCCAAACAGCTCCAAAGATTTTTTCCTGAGCCTCAGAAGCAGAAACTTTTGTTGTTAAATCCCTTGAAAAATTAACTGAGTCTTTATGAACGCCATGGGAGGAAAAGCCTCATTTCAAGATCTGAGCAAAGTCAGTGTGAATAACAGAGACAGCAGGAGCAGGTTCCTGTGCCCAAAGGGCAAAGGGAAGGGGGAAAGGCAGGGGAACACAAAGGGGAATGCTTCATTAGCTCCTCCTGAGGTTATCTTCTTGCTTTAAAAGCTAATGCCTCTTCCAAACGGGTACAATGCATCAGCTTGCAGCCCAGTTCATTACAGAGCTATTCCTGCAACAGGGACACTTCTGCCAGGGCCTCTCCCAGGGCTGGCTTTGACCAGAGTCACCTGCCACTGCACAGCCCAGTTAGTGACCTGCCCCCTGCTATCCTGCCTGTGGTGGCTGAAATCACTTGGCTATGGGATCCTGGTCCCCATTGTCTGAAACTAAATGGCTGCAGTTCATGGGGGGATATGTTTTTTCCTGGTGTTTGCCAGAGTCCTTGAAGTTTGCCAGACAGGTTGAACCATTTGGATGAGCACAGTGATAAGTCTTGGCATTGGAGAGGAGCAGGTTTTCTGGGAATCGAGATGCTCTAGGGAATAAAACCTCCTGGACAGTCCCCTGAGCTGCCAGTGGCCCCAGTCTTTGTCAAGGACGTGGTAGCACAGCAGCTCTCCCACTTGACTGTGCTCAGCAGGCACCAAACATCCTGGCACAGACTTTGTACAGCTCCAGGCAGCTCTTTCCTGCAGGGTCCTGTCTCAGAGCCCATTTCTCCCTTCTCTCTCAGACAGCTGTTTACATTTTTGTTTGTGTGAATAATCTCAAATATGAAGGCTTTGCTTTTCACCCCATTAGATAATATTAATTACTGTGGGGAGCCAAGGAGCTTGAAAAAAGGGGGGGAAAAAACACTTTGGAAAAGTTGCAGGCCTTGCAAGTATTTAAAGGGCCATCTGCATCTCCTCCAAAACTTTACAGACAAACGAGAGCAGCAGTAGCACATATTTATTAAGTAGACATCATGGCAACATTCCCGCTCCTGTCTCAGCCAAGAACTAGCACGAAAAATGTAAGGCTTGCTGTTCCTCAAGCCCTCCTCTCCTTTGGGAATTTAGCAGGGAGGTTGTTTGGATGCATTGGCAAGACCTGACATGGGGAAGGAGTCACCCTCCACATAAATCTCACCTTGGGGCTGCCCCTTAGAGCTGCTGCTGCACACCTCCTCCTCATAGGTTTTCTGACAATATTATGGATTGGCTGGCCTTTGGAAAGATGCTTGACTGAAGCAAACAAGCAGGGATGCAAACAGAAACACAGATTTCTGATCCTTTCCCACTGCCCCATATATACAAATTCCCTCTGGGCATCTGTCATTGGAATTTACCATCCCCTCTTCACATCTGGACATAAATATTTGTTAAGCATAATAAGGAAAGACTGAAATCCATCTTAAGGTGTGCACTGAGACAAGCTGTTTAAGAACGATAATAAATAACAATAAGTTTATTAATAATTCATCCATTTCAAGCAAACATCTCCAGGCAGACATTCCTGCCTATTGTGTCTCTGATATTAAGCAGAACTACTGAGGCCTGGCCCTGATTTTTCAGTTGGATACCAGCCAGCAAAGCTTCCAGGTGGATGATGCTGATTTACAGCCCATCTCCGTTCCCTGCTCTATTTACACTGCTTTGTTTAGGGAGTTTTGTGTGAATTACCTTCCAGGACAGTCATTGCTTTTGAAATATAGGAAGGAAACAGCAGCAATTGGAGGAAACCTACAGTGAAATTCAGTCACAAATCTTGTTTATTAATTCCTGTTCCATCCCCTTCCTTCCCCAGTACATGCCTTGGGAAGTCGAACCTATCCCTGGCATGCTTTTCACTAGAGATATTATGCTGCTATAGATGTCAGACATCTGAAGAACAATCCTATCTATTAGCATGTGAAAGAGTATTATTGTCTGCAAGTTCTTAGGTTCAAAGGCATCACTGTGCTTGGCAAATTGCTGTCCCCAGATCCAGATCCCAGTACCAGCTATGGGAACACTCTGGAGAGAGAGAGGTTCTCATCCAGCCCAAAACACTGCGCTCAACAAAAGGAGAAAATGAGGTACGAGAAGGGTACAAATGTCTTCAGTACAGTTTTGTTACTCTGTTATGTTACTACTAACTTGCCCTTTGAAAGTAACCTCAGCTTCTAGATCTTTCCTTCTGCTCCTAGACTAAAATGATATTAAAACAAGAGAGACCTTTAAAGCATAACCTGAATTATCTGCTGAATGGAACATGTGCTTCCTGGTTCTCAGGAAGGAGTTAGTGTGAACCATCCCAGCATCTGGCTGTTGATTTGAGGGAATGGTGCTCTCCCATCCCGGATGTTCTCTGGCTGACAGGTGGCAGATCCCTTCCAGCTGCTTCTCCAGCAGTGGCTTGCGGCTGCCTTCCCTCTCCAGCCCTTGCAGGAGCTCAGTGTGGGATAACACAGAGCTGGAGTGTCACTGATATGCTGCAGAGTGTGTGCACAGGGTCTATGCCTTGGAACTGGTATTGAAATGGCACCTTGGCACGCCTGGCAGTGCCATGTACAAATACTGCTCAATTCCTACAGCCCTGCCGCCACCCACTAAGTTCAAAGCATTTATTAAAGCAGTGTGAGTCATGCTTTTGCCGGCAAAGAGGAGACTCCAGTTCCCTGGATCAGTAACTCCACAGGGTCTCAGCTCCATGGACATCTCTTTTGGGCCACCTTGCTGTCCCTGTCCCTTCCTGCACAGTTTGAAGGAGGGTGAGCAGAACGTGCCACCTGAGCATCAGAGCAGTAACTCCAGGACCTCCACAGTAATGAGCTCTGACACAGAGCGGCTGAACCGACTTTGAGGCAGGACTTGGGAGAAGCCAGCACAGAGCAGGTGGTTTGAAACTGTGTTAACAACCCCGTTAACAAGCGCCGCAGATTAGACCAAACAACAGCTCATCAGCATTCAGCCCAAAGGCCACGGGCTGCAAGGGAGAGAATAGAGAAACAACGAGAAGGAGGGGAGATGAAAAGAAAGCAGAGATGGGAAGTGCTTTCAATAATATTGTTTCCTAATTACAGGACGGCACAGAGAGCAGATGCAGTCTGCTTTGACGTTTACTATTCAGTGAAGGACGTGCCAAAAGCACAGCGAGTGAACTGCTCACAGGGAGGAAGGAGGCAGTGGCAGCACCTGTGTCCCCTCTGCGGGGGGAGTGTGTGTCCCAGCATCTGACCTGGGGCTCCTGACAGCCCAGGTGAGCCATTGCTGCTGCCCAGAACTCAGCTGGTGTTTCTTTTGAGACTACAAAATCCAATTTAAGGGCTTTTCCTGACCTTGGTGAAAGATGTACCAGTGAGGTTTGCAGGGAAGAGGTGGCATCATCCTTACAGAAACTCATCTGTAAGGTGGGGGGACAGCACCTGCATCACTTCATGTGGAGAAATAAGTTTCTTCAGCAGCTCTGTGCACTGGAAATGGGAGCACCCCTTCAACCACTGCAGATCCATCCTCCCAACACAGGTTTCTCAGTGGGAGCCAGTTGCTTTTTTTCATTAAGTCCTGACACATTTATGATGGGAATTCAGCATCATTATCCCACTATAAGAAACCAAAATGAGGCATTGCACAGCTGGGACTACAGGGCAGATCCCAGAGACTGTCCCTGGCACCAACCGCTGCCCTGCAGCAAACTGGGCAAGGATGTGGGGCCAGCCTGGACCTTCCCCAGCACGTGAGGATGCCCTGGGCCCAATTCTCTGAGCAGCGTGTGCATGGGAAGAAGACTTCAAACTCTTGAAAAATTTTCCCCCAGCCTGGCCTGGCGTCTGTGAGCTGCCCACGCTCGTCGGAGGCGCACACAGAAATGTACAGGATGAGGCACACTAATGCATGTTTTGGTCCCAGGCCAAAATAAACGCCGGCTATAATAACCCTCACGGGAAAGCCAAACAGAGGACCCCTTTGTTACGGACAACTCGGCGTGTTACGCTTCATTTGGGCCAACAGCACTTCCAGCACGAGGCTCGGGGCACCATCTGCTTGATGTGGGCAAGGTGGGCTGAGGCCAGAAACCAGAGAAAAAGGGGGATCTCGGGACAAGGAGATTTGGATGATTCACTTGTAGTCAGCCTGGCCCATAAAGACTCAAAAAATCTGGGAAGAAGAAATCTGGCAGATATGTTGGGCCTATTGTAGTGTCTGCTGGAGGCAATGGTTTGTAGTGGGGCAGAGAGCAGCAGTGGTGTCTTCTGCCCCGCTTTTTTTTGCAGGTGTATGAAGAGGTCTGGCTTCATGTTCCCCTGTCTCCAACTAATTCCTCTTTGGTTCCCTCTGAAAATAGAGACAGAGGAACAACAACATTGGATGAAGTCCTATGGTTCTCTGCTAAGCCCACCACAAGCTCTGGTCATTTGTAGAAGCTTCCTTACTGGTGTAAACATGATGAAATTACTCAGAGGAAGGGCTACCCTGACTTGAAGGGGACAGGACAAACTGGACCCCCTGGCCATGTCCCAGTACAGACTGGGACCCCTGGCTCCCTCCCAGTATGAACTGGCAGCTGTAGCTTAAAGCACCTGAACCTGAGGACAGAAGACAGTGTGCTGATATTTGGGTTAGTGCTAGGTACTCCTGCAAGGAAGACAGATGATGAGAAGAGGCTGTGCTGAGGGGGTGGGAGCAGTTCCAGGAGGCAGGGATGTATCTCTCCTGCAGCCATAGCTATTCCTCTTCTGTCCTTTGAGGTGTGTACCAGGTGGAGGATGTTGTCCCTGTCCTAGGTAAAGCTCTGCATTTGGGGTGAAATGAGCTCTGTGTGTTTGGGAAGTGTGTGGTGCTGGGGGTAAGGAAATCTATTGTCCCCAGCCTAGGGGACAGATAACACATTTCCTCTGGTGGCATTGCTGAGTATGGGCTACTTAGGAGGTGACCACCAGGATACAGCAACTGCCTGGTCTGAAGGATTCATCCCAGTGCCAGGTGGGCTGAGGCAGTGATAGCCTTGGGTGCCCCAGGCCCCTGAAACTGGCGTGCTTGGAGTGTTTAATCTCTGAAAAGCCAGAAACAGTCTTTCTAGACCAGGCTCACAACAGCTGTAGCTCGTGGATTTCTGGGCAGTGGTCCCTGATTTTTGCCCACATGTGCTCGGTAGAAGAGACAGCGGTCCTGGGGCCAGGACAAATCCATATGTGGGCACCTGACCAGTGTGTGTTGGGCTTGGATTTGCTGTGAAAGCCTTACTGACTTCTGAATAAATAAAAGGAAGCACAGAGGGACTGAGCACGATGGGCTTGCAGCTCCAACTCCTGCAAAGTTAATATTGTTTCTCCAGGTATGGGTGAATTTTTTGGTGTTATCAAAGGGGAAACTCAGGTACATTTCATTCTTTTGGGAAAAGCAGAGACCAGTTTATTTATTTTTTTGACAGCTCTCTTATGATCTACAGCCATCTGGCAAAGCAATTCTTAAGTTTTTCCTCTTATTTATGAGGGCCAAGGGAATAAGTGATTTGCAGCTGGGATGCCAATGTTGTTGCTGGAAATTGCTGCTCGTTGGGAGTCCTGCTTCTCCCCTCTGCAGCCCTCGAGAACAGAGAGAAGCTTCTACAACGGGCAGGGTTTTCAGGCCCCGAATGTGCTTCCCAACAGTGTTTATACTCCTAAGTCATGATGTTCAATACTGAATTTGTGGCTTGGAAAGAGTGTAATGCTTCTGTTGATTTAGGGGGGAAAAGGAGACTGGTTACTGGTGTTTTCAAGTGGATGCAGCTGTATGCCCACTTTTGGGGTGTGCTGGGCTCCTCCTTGGCTCTGGGGAATGATGAGTTTTGGCTCCTTTACTCTTGTAAAATGCTCTGCTAGCCTGGAAAGGGAAGCATTAGGGATGTGCAAATAATTAATTACTAATTAGCTGGTAGATTGTTCACAGGATACAGCCAGAGGCTAAGCAGTTCCAGCACAGACCGTGAGAGTGCTGTAATCTGTGTGGATCTGTGTGGTGGGTGCCGAGGAGTCACTGTGCCCAAAGGAGCAGGAGATGCAGCAATGGGAAATACCTGGGAGCAAAAAAAGGAGATTTTGAGAGTGGGAAGGGAGGACAGAGGGTGCTGGGAGGACGGCACAGTGCCCTTCGGGAGGATTAAAACAGTCAGAAATGGGATCAAAGCCTTTGTTAGGGGCATCCTGAATCCTCTGGCGAGGATTCGATTTCCATAGGGAGCGTTAAACAGAGACCCCCAGGCAGCTGCACAAAAGGAGGAGCAGGGGCT
This sequence comes from Serilophus lunatus, assembly GCA_013399895.1. Classification (NCBI taxonomy): domain Eukaryota; kingdom Metazoa; phylum Chordata; class Aves; order Passeriformes; family Eurylaimidae; genus Serilophus; species Serilophus lunatus. The sequence continues at coordinate 2,320,856 of VXBA01000881.1, read as the reverse complement.
CCTCGGGGAAGAACCGAGCCCAGTGTGGTGATTAGCGGTGAATTGCCACCGGCAGAGTCGAGTTAAGCCGGTTTGGGGGTGGGTTTTACCAGCTGCTTTGAGTAATCATAGAATGAGGTGTCCCAGGTCAGTGGGCTCCTCCAGCAGCCCCAGTGCAGCCATTGCTGCCCACAGTGGGATTGCCAGGGGTAAGTGTGAGAGTGATGTGGAAACTGGTGTGGGGGTTGCCTGGGGTGATAGGTATGTGCCAGTATGTACCCTCCTCCAGAATGAGGGGTTTATGAAAGGTTCAGGTGGAGATGAGGGGGCAGTGGCGCAGCCCTGTGGGCAGAGCACTATCCTGCCTGGCCAGGGGACTTGCTGTGGGTTTGTAGGGACTTAGTTTCCCCCGTTTTACACCTCGGAGACCGGGTCAGTGGTTGCTGCTGCCACTGAGGGTGATAATGGTTTCTGCCACCTTCACTTCAGTCTGTTACCTGTGCCTCTGCCCTCATTAACATATAAAACTTCCCTACTGTGCTTTGCTGATAAAAACCCTTGCTGCTGAATAAGCTGGCAGACATGATTGGTGGTGAAAATGCAAATTGGGGCATTCCCGAACTTCTTTGTCCCTTTAGACGTGCTGTCACCGATGGCTGTGGGGCTGCCCCGCGAGGGGGCTGAGAAAGGCTTTATTAACAGTTATTTTAAACCCTGTGACTCTTGGCCTGGTCGGTTGTGGAGGAGGATGGGGGGGATGGCAGGGTCCCAGGCAACAGCTGGCTTGGCTCCCGTTTGACAGAAATCACCTTGCAGGTGGGATTTTGGCTCTGGTTGAACTATGTCAGTCCTGAAAATATGTGCTAGTGAAACATGCCCGGCACCTGCTGTTTCAAGCTGTTTAGCTGTGCTCTGGGAATTCCAGTTGCTTGGGTCCTGAGGGATGTCCTGTGTCTGAAACGGCAATAAAAAGTTGCATGAACGCAGAAAGGGTTAATGCCCTTGGGTTGGGGCTGAGGCTGCTCACCTCGACCTGAACCAGGAGATCTTCCAGTCGGGCGCAGAGTGGTGCAGCCTCTTTGGTGTCAACGTGGGAAAGCGATAAGGGGAAGCCTCTTCCCGTCCAGCTAATGATCTGCAGTAATGAGAACTTGGCCTCAATCTGCTCCCCGGGCAGGAATTAAAGCGGCCGGGCCGGGCAGCTCTCGCGGCTGGGTGGTCCTGCCCCAGCGGGGAGCGCTGCCAGCGGCGCTGAGCATCCTCCTGGCTCCAGTGTGAACGTGGACGAGGGGGGAGTGGGGGGCTTTGGAGGGCAATAAGGGGTCCCGATGGGTGAGCCGAGCCCTCCCGACGGAGGGTGGCACATGCAGCTGGTGAGTAGCTCATGCCAGCGCTCCCAGGGCTGGCTGGACCCCAGCAGCCTTATCTGCTTCCTGGGCTTGTTTGGTATGTTTTCCTTTGTAGAGTTTCAGTTTGCTGCTTTTCCCGTGAGACTGAAGCTGTGGTGGGTGCAAATCTCGGGAAGGTCTCTGCAGACCCGAGAGCCGGGAGAAAAGTGTCGCTCCAGCCACGGCCTTCCCGTGGTGCAGCATCAGCCCGAGCCTGGGGGATGTGATGGCTCCTGAAAGCTGCCGCATCCCTGGCAGGGCATGCAATGAACCAATTAGTCTCGGTTGGTTGTTTTATTTGTTCCCAGTTCAGGCTGACATCTCGGTGCCAGGGGGTAGAGGTCCTGCCCGCTGTCTCCTATCTGCTCAGGAGCGCTGAGCCTGCGTGGTGCCCAGGGCACCCTGGAACCCAGTGAATGAGCTCAGTGAGGTTTGGAGGGTGAAGCTCTACTCTCTGCCTGTGTGCCATTGATTGGGGTGTCTTGTTTGGCTGATCCACAGGTGCAGCTCATAGAAGAACCATCTATGTCCCTCATGTGGGACCTTAGTGCCGCATGTGCAAGACAGGAGCTGCTGTGTGTATCTCTCGATCTCTGCACTGTTCAGTTTATGGCACAACTCTTCAGGTCTGTCACCTTTACTCCTACACAATCAGAGGGGACAGTGCCCAAATCTGGGGAGTAAGAAATGCCCCGAGTTGATCAGGCCCCAGTTGTAGCTGCAGGAGGTGCTGTTTAGGGAGGTCATTTTTAGGAACTTGCCTGTGAACTGAACCCTAACCCTTAGCAAACTGCCAGTGAGTTTCTCTAACTCCCAAAATGTATGTGGCATCTGCCAGAGCACGAGGCACACACGGGTTTTCTCTGTGTGCTTTTACTCTGTGCACTGGAGGTGGCAGCAGAGCACTCCTGGCTCCTGTGCATCTCAGGGTTTAAATCTGCTTTTTCTCCCTTTTTTTTGCATCCAAGACTGCTTAGAAGTTGGAGTATTGATGGCTTTTTAAAGTGCTTGGTGAACTTGTGATGTGCTGGTCAAAATATGGATTGGCTCTTATGTCTTAACCATTCGGCAAATTGTGTTTCCATTGATTTTCCCGGGATTGTTGTTTTTCTGAAATTTGGAGCCTAATAGGAGATCTTGAAGCTGGAGGCAGCTATTAAATCATGTGGCTTTGCCTACACAGGACATGAAGCTTCATTCTCTGGGCTCTGTACTGAGCAGAAGTTCAATTAAAACAAGTTTCTCTTTGCCTGGAGGCTGTGTTGTTTTGGGGAATGGTGACCGTCCTTGTAGGGTTTGTTTAAGTGTCTCATGCTAAACTATGACTGTAAATCATAGAATCCTAGAATGGTTTGGGTTGGAAGGGACCTTAAATTTCTGTTTACAACCCCCTGCCATGGGCAGGGACAACTTTCACTAGACCAGGTTGTTCAGAGCCCTGCCTCACCTACCTAGGAACACTTCCAGGGATGGGTTCGAATGAAATGTGTGATCTTTGTTGGTTTTAATCCAGCTGAATTGATCAGCTGAATTGATTGGAACTCACAGGACACGCTCAAGTGAAAATCTGGGCCCTAATGGTGGCAGCGGAGGGCAGGAAGGAATGAGTCAGGTGTGAGATGTCCTCAGGGATATGCAAGACTTTGTGAAGGTTTTCAGCTTGATGTGACTGTATAATACCAAACACAAGAGTGTTATTAGGGCCCCAGAGTGATTGTAGTTTTCTAGAGTCAGAGAGGTGCAGTGAACTGCAGATGGAGGTGTAGACTTGCTTCAAAGCCTTGCAAACAAGAACGTTGCAGGATGTGAAGCTTTGAGGCTGGTGGTCTCCACATGACTTGCTCCACCTCAGTGGGTGTTCTGCAGTATAAATACAAGTATTTGAGTAGCAAAATATCATGAAATCGTGTGCTTATGCCAAAAAAGGGTGCAAGTTTTCCTGCTCTCACATGGCATCTCTAAACATCTGCTGGTGGCCACTGCTGGGGACAGGATACTGAATTAGAGACCTTCTGGTCCAGCTTTTCTGATATTGCTTCAGTGAATGATCACAGTTGCAAGGAAAAGCATCCCCTGGAAGCACCTGTAAATTTGAGATGAGCTGTTCAATACAGTGCACTGATTGCAGGGGTTTGTCACCCAGGAGGTGAGGGCTTAACTTGGGAGGCCAAAGACTCTGTGGCCCCAATGTCTATGATCTCCTGTAGAGATGTATTGAACTCACTCCTAGGCAATGCTGTGAGTTAAATAATACCTGTGTGACGGATCTGGGGGAGTCAAACAGCCACTGGTGTTACCAGTCTCTCACCCTGGATTTACACCACTGCATGAAGAGAACAGAATTTCTATTTAAAAACAAATTTTAATTTAAACCAGTTCAATAACAGATGAAGTGTCTTCGTAATGGAAATTATAAAAGTGAAAATAAGTAATCTTTATTTATGGTACAGCTTTTGTTGTTGTTTTGAAAGAATCCAGTGTTCCACAGGACTTATTTGTAGAGGGATAAGAATAACTCTTTGGTTCAATTCTTGGCTAAAGAAGAGTTTGTTTTGATTTATGTGTTTTGTTTTTTTTTTCTTTTAACCAACTTTCAAATCGTTTTTGGCTTGAGTTTTTACTGGAAATCCAATCCTCTTACCCATAGCATTTTTTGTTTCTATGAAAACCAGCATTGGGTGGAAGGATGTTGTTCTGAGCTTCAGGACAAGTACAGCTCGGCACAGACTTGGTGTGGAGATCAACGACTGCTGCGGAGAGGGTTAAGATGGTACCTGAAGAAAATGCTTTGGTGTCTGTACATCTGAATGTGATGTGGAGATCTGAGCTTCCAGCTGGGGGGAAAGACTGGAAAATGTCTGACTTGAACTTCACCACGAGAGGGCAACGCGAGGCCGTGAATCCTCAGCTCCCGCCTGGGAGAAGCTGTAGGAGCACCGGGAGAGGGTGAGGTGTGGGAAAAGGTCCCCACCACCTCTCTAGTGGGGGGCAGTGTATTCTGGGGATGCCCGTGCAGCAAAGGCGATTGCAGGTGGTTTGCTCGATGGGGAGCAGTAATTTGTTGTCGTTTATGAAATGTTGTTAAATTTGTGAAATGCTGTGCATCCAAAGAAAGACAGTGGAGATGGGGAAGGGTCTGGAGTACAAGTCTTGTGAGAAGAGATTAAGGGAATTGGGTTGTTTAGCTGGGAGAAAAGGAGGCTAAATGGGGAACTCTTTCTCTCTTCAACTATCTGAAAGGAGGCTGTAGAGAGGTGGAGGTCAGTCTTTTCTACGTGATCGACAATTGGACAAGAAGACATCACTTAAAGTTCTGCTGGGAGAGTTTAGATGGGCTGTTAGGAAAAATTGTTTCTCTGAAAGGGTGATCAGGCACTGGAACAAGCTGCCCAGGGAAAGCCTGGAATTGCTATCCCTGGAAGTGTTGAAAAACTTCCAGATGTGGCACTTATGGACATGGTTTAGCAGTGGACTCGGCAGTGCTGGGGGAACAGTTGAACTCAATCTTAGGACTTTTTCCACCCTAAATGGAAATCTGTGAATTCCAGTTTATGGTTCTACAAAATGCCTGTTGGACGTTTCTCCATTTTGTGGATCAAGGCTGAGATTGATCGGTGCAAGGTTAATGCTGGACTCTGCCTTGTTGTCTGCCAACATCCAAAGCAGCGAAGCAAAAGGTGTGAAATGCATTTCCTAGCAAAGTTTAGGTGCTGTTCCTGCAGGTCTTAGAGGAGGCTCGGGGTTTCTGTGCTCTGCTCCCTGCAGAAGGGCTATAAAGTCTCCAGTCCCTATGCTGAGACAGCCCCTGGCTAGTCTAGAGCCCACCTTGCCCAAATCCCATCACAGTGATGGAAAACACAGGCACTTGGTCAAAGCCCTCCCTGGGAAGGGTGGCCAAACACTCAAGTGAGGCCTGGACACATGATGGAACATCCCAAGCTGCTTGATGCTGTGTGGACTCAGATTCCAAATCTTGAAATTCCTGCAATTGCAGGGCAGGAGATGCAACATGGATGTAGCAGAATATTGAGCATAAAGAAATAATTCCCAGCTCATCAGTGGCAGTGTGAGTGGAAATGACCCTTGTGGAACCAGACATTGGTTTTTAAACTCTTCTGACCTCACTCTGGAAATGGGTGGAGTAGGCTGAAAAAGTCTTAAAACTGCTTTAAAACGGTTGGATTTTCAGAGGTGGGGGTTTAGAAAAAATTGTGTCTGCTTGCGAAGGGATGGGCAATCCCTGTGCAACAGCCACAATCCTGCTGGGAAGGGGATTCCCTACTGGGAAGTGGCTGTTGCCTGGCAGCCCCTGGTCACACTGGCTGAGCTGTGCCAGGGCTGCTGCATTCATGACCTGACTCAAACAAGGGCTTGTTTAAACAGTAGCAGGAGCTCAGTTAAAGAGGAGACACTCTCAATTTAAAAGTACGTGATGGCAGGAAAAACAAGCCATGAGTTAAAGAACTGACTCAGGCCAGCAAAGGCCACTCCTGAAATAGACCTCGATTGGGGCTTTTTTCAAAATGCTTCCATCAGAACAGTTTCCTGATGGAGAATTTGGCATTTCTGCTCAAAGAAATCTTTCAAGAAAAGCATCTGCTGCTGTGGAAAAATTCATCTTTTTGGGTTGGAAAAATGGAGCATGTGAAAGCTGAAATCTCCCAGTCCAGCAATGCATTGTGCCAGTTTTCAGGCAGACTCCACCTCTGTGTTGAGCTTCGCTTCTCATTCCTGTGGTGCCCACGCATCCTCACAGGAGGGAAACCCCTCTAATTATTATAGCTACCCCTCCCCAACTGCCATGACATGATTAAAGCTTCCTTGGTGAACAAGACTAGAAGTTCAGACTTTGGACCGGTGTGCATTGCAGCTCCCTCAGGACATCAAACACTCTCTGCTGCCTCCTCTCCTGGTCCCTTCCTACATGGGTTTCTGGGAAACCCACCTCCATCCCATGCTGATGTTTCATGCATCCTGGGAGGTGGCAGTGACTGGACAGCCAGGAAAGACAACTCATTCTACTGGGCTCATTTGTGACTTCACTGAATTATTTTTTAGCAAGTGTTTTATTTTCCAAGTGTGTCTGAATCTCCTTGCTATCTTGTCTCTTGTTTCTGTTCCTATCCTTGAGCACCCAGCTCCTGGTGGAAATCTAGCTTGATAGATGGAAAAGTTGCCTACCACAGCCCACACAGAAAGATCAGAATTAGTGCCAGGGCCTGTTTGTTGAGTCAGGATGAGTTGCCGTGTTGTCCATTGTTGGACTTCATTGTGCCATCCTTCAGCAGCAGTGAGAACTTACTCTTCAGTAAACACTCATGAAATGAGAGTGTGGGAAGGAGCAGCATTGTTGGATTAGAGTCTGCATTGACACATGAGATCAGGTGCTGAGGAGGGCTCAGAAGAGCCTCAATTATCACTTTGGATAATTGTGATGAAAGAGAAGATCAGAAATGGAAATAAACAGTTTGAAGCACCTATACAGTCTAAAACCTGTTAACTGTGCCACTGCCTTTCCCACACTGCCTTATGCCCTGCTATTGAAAGCTGAGGCTGCTGTGGAGGCAAGGGTTGAGCTTGAGCATCAATGTTTGCCAAGTTTGGCGGTTCCTGTGCTTTACAGAGTATTTTCTTCTGATATGTTGAGTTGGAAAATCCATAGGCTATGGGGTGTTTTGTTTTAGTGGTGCTTCTGCCTGCAACTGGGCCCAAGAAGAGGAAACAGTCTTAAAGGTGTTAAAGACCCAGAAGACAGGGGTGTCAGGTGGTATAAGACTAGGGTAGGGTTGGTTTGTTTTTCTGCCATTATTGTCCTCATCTACAAAAGACCAAACTCTGTAAAAAGGAGATGCATCTAACCCTGGAGGAGACTTGCAGAGGAGGTGCTGGTGGCTTTGATTTCTTTCAAGTCTGCCTGTTTTTCACCTCCTGTTTTACCCTCAATGTGGGTAGGTGATGCTCATCTGATGGTGCTATGGTGTCTCATGTACCTAAGCCTATGGAATACTTTGAGGTGCTTGAGCAGAAAGACTTGCAGAAATGTTGAAAAGAAATAATTATATGTCAAGATTGTTGTTATAAGGGGAAATAACCCAAGTCTGAATCATTAATCTGACACAGAAGTGCTTCTATCTGTTTTTCAAACATTGCCTTCAACACTTTTACAAGGCTGGGAAAATGACAGAACCCTTGCAAAAACAGGCACTTAGATTCACACTTCACTACCCAGACTTGAAAATAGAGGGGGGGAAAATGTCTGGAATACTGTGTTTTTCCCAAGACCACATCAGCAGTGAACAGGCAGAGACAGGTGAGGGTGAGCCTCACGTTGGTGTCCCATCACCCCAAGAGCTGTGGTGAGAGAATTGCCATAAGTACCCACGGCCCTGATGCAAAAGTCTTCATTGAAAGGGGGCTTTGTGTGTGTGTGTATTGTGGTTCTTCAAGGCCTGGGCATTGTCATAGATGGTCTCACTGTTGATGTGAGTGAGGGGCTGAACTGAAATCCTGCTTGGACCCTGGGATGAATGTGTTTTCCTCACATGAACTTTATGAAAGGACTTCTCAGTCCATTTAAGAAAACAAAAAAGTGTTAGGAGCAAAGGCTTGGCCAAAGCTTGGGGTCCTGGTGTGGAGACTGGAGGGAACAGAAAAGCCTCAGTGGAGAACATTTTCTAAAAAAACAACCCAGATACAGGCCATGCTTGTGTTTCTATGCTAGCATGGGCTCTATTTACCAACCTTCCTCTGCCCCAAGAGAAGTAGGGAGACATTTAAAGAGAAAATAGGAAAGAGCCTTCTGTCCAGAGAGCTGATGTGTCCGGTTTTCTGGTGTCCTGGGCTATGAAGGGCTGTCAGAGCACAGGCACAGGACTGCAGACTGACAGATGTGTTGTTTAACATCAGGGCTGGTGTGGTGGCTGCTGTCAGAGCCAGTCCTGGCCCCAGGGCAGGAGCCAGCAGGAGGGAGAGCCATGTGTGCAGCTCCCCTCTGTCCCCCTGGGATGCTGCAGGCCCTGGGGGGTTTCCCTATCCTCCCCCAGCGTGACCCCTGGGTCTGTATTATGACAAAGCCATTCAATCAATTGTATTTACGTGCCAAATTTCCCTGTAGCTCTTGAGGATAGGTGTGCTATTGGTAAAAGCAGCCTGTTCTATTCCAAGCATCCTCTAACACCGGGGAACTATTGATTCTTCCCGCATTGCCGGCACTTCTGAGAAATGAAACAGAAGATGCGGGCTTAACAAACTGGTAATGTCCCAGTTGGTTTTATCTGCTTCCTGCAGCCCCCGAGCACCGATTCCCCCATCCAACACCCCGGGAAGGCAGCCCTGAGGTCAGACTCTGTCCTGCTGGGGGCCGTGCTCCCCTTGGCAGCCTGCAGCATACAAAGGGCTGATGAGAAAGGGATTCAATCCAGTGTATTGGCATTCGTGTGTGGCGGCTGTATTAAAAGTACTCGCTGTCAGCCTAGCCATCACTTATAATTGGCTTCTATTTTTCCGTGTGCCTCCTGGCAACAGCAGCTCTTCCCAGGCTGCTGGTGGGGTGCTGGGTCTGGGAAGGCTGCTCTGTGCAGGAGAGGTATGTGGAAATGGTCAGGATTGGCTCAGGAAGGGGAATGTGGTCTCTAGGTTTGACTGAGCCCCTCCCAGAAGCATTTCCCTCTCTGCAGACTGGCTGTTGAGCACTGGCAAAGGTCACCTGTTATGGCTGGGTGGCTGTGGACGTACTGGGAAAAGTGCATCATGTCTGGGGTGGGCAAATCACTTGATTTTGGTGCAATAACACAGTTCCTGTGCCATCACAGGGTTATCCTGGTGGAGAGAGGCTGGGTTTTTTTATGATGCTGTGTGGCCACACTCACCAGGGGAGCATTAAAGTGCTCAACATAACACACTTAACCCTGGAATTAAATTTTTTTGATTATGATCTTGTGCATTGCAGCTACATTAAAAGCAGGAAAATGAGTAGAGAATAGGTGAGTTCATAGCACATTTATAGTAATATATTGTACAGGGCAGACAAGGGTTGGAAGAACCTCTTTAGCTGCAATCCCAAACGATAAAAGCACAGGCTCAGGGCTGGTGAGCAGCACATGGGGATGAATTTGTCCCTCACAAGTGTCTTGGCCAGGTGGGTGACATCAATTTGCATGGTGAGAGCTGTGTCACCTGAGCTAGCTGCATGGGTTTTGTCTTCTTGGAATCACAGAATAATCCTGAGTTGGAAGGGACCCATAGGGATTGTGGAGTCCTCCTGGCCATGCACGAGACACTCCAACAATCCCACTATGTGCCTGAGAGCATTGTCCAAAAACTTCTTGAACTCTGGCAGGTTTGGGGCCACAGCCACTTCCCTGAGGATCTTGTTCCAGGGCCTGACCACCCTTTAGGGGAAGAACCTTTTCCAAATATCCAACCTGAATCTCCCCTGATGCAGCTCCAGCTGTTCCCTTGGATCCTGTCACTGGTCACTAGAAAAACTTTTAAAATTTTTTTTAATTTTATTCCTAATACTGGAGCACCTCAGCTTGCAGATGCTTGAAAGTCAGACCAAAATTTCCGTGAAATAATCCCCTCTAAGCATTTGAGATGTCAGAATGGCCTCATCTACGAATTCTAGACGTTACCAGTTCCATCTGATTGAAGTTTTGTTTGCAAATAGAATAATCTAATGACCTAATTTCTGAAGGAGGCCTGTTATTTATTAACCGTGATGTAAATTCTACCAGCATCAGAATAAAGAACATTGGGCTTTTGAATTTCTGCTATTTTTAAAGATCCAAATCTCTAGGGCAATTAATCATTTTCCTGACATATTGAATTCAGTCATGTGTTATAGCAACAAAACTTCATATGGGCAGTTTATGATGCAACATTAACTTGTCAGCAAGAGGGACAATTCATGACTGTCTACAAGTAGCAAGTGGCAGGCATTTGGACAACTGTCCTATAATTTTGCAGGCATCAGCAAATTTTGTTGGCAAAGCTGATGTAGGCAGCACATAATATAGGCTTTCCCTCATATATATTAAAAAAAACCCAACAAAGAATATAATTCTCTGCCAGGAGTTTCCACTTATTTTCCATAACGAGAGCTGGAGGGTCTGTAAAATTTGGCCTCATAAAAAGCAATTGCAAAGGATGATTTTTTTCCTTTACAGGGGAGATGGAAGAAATTGAAGTTTGTTTGGATGCATGACTCTTCCTAACACGTAGTTTATCAGCTGTGCTGCTGTGGGATGGAGGGTCCCAGATGCAGGCAGAGGCTGTGTGGATGGAGTGATGGGGCAGTCAGAGCCCACAGTGATATGGGCACAGGCACACTGAGCATGGGAGCACTGACAGCAATGGAGCAAACTGGCTTTCAGGAGCAGCCTTGGCATTGGCACAGTGGCAGCCTGGCTATTTTGGAGCTTTTTTTGAGATCAGAGAAAAGAGCTGCAAAAGCTCAGAAGGAGGAGAGGGGTGTGCTTTGCTGCTGTTTGTGATGGGGCTCCAAAGGGTCCTAGACAGTGCAGGGAAGTGCCTTTGCTTTGGTGCTCCAGAGGAAATCAAAAGATAAATGAAAAAGGAAGAATTATGAGGGGGAAGCGAACAGATTAAGAGCAATCATTCCAGCGCTGTTCCAGTCAAAGCCTCTGCCAAGGCTGGAGGAGAGGCGGGTGCAGCCATCGGCCGATGAGCTAACACATGGACCTGAGCAGGGATTTTGGCAGGGTGGAGAAGGGAGTTCGGAAGGGTGGGGGAATATGAGGGGCCATGTTCTTGGAATGGTAAATCCCGTGCAGTTGTTGCACTTGGGTCTAGTCTGGGAGTAGGGAGAGAGCTGAGGGAAGCTCAGCAATGGCCTGGTTGTTGGCAAGAGGGTGGGAAGGTGTTGCACAGAAATGGAAGACCCTGGGGACATGGTGGGGAGGCTTTAGGGAGTAAAGAGTAGCAATTAGAAGAAGGCTGGATTGAAGATTCTGTGTGTAAGAGGATATAGGTAAGAAACCAGTGGCAGGTGAAGAAAAATAAAATTGCTTGATGTGTTTCACAATGCAAGAAGATACTAAAGATTAAATGTCAATGGAGGTGATTATGGGCTGCCATTCTGTGGGTTTGGACTCAGCCTCAATACAGGAGTGAGCTGATGAACTGGGGAAAGTGTGGGGGTAGTGCTGGCCTTCACCCAGGGACATAGACCAGGCTGAAAACGCCCAGCCTGGGATCTCTCTCCCCCTCCATCAGCGAGGGATGTGGTGCACTGTGGAAAAAGCAGCGCCACAGAGCTGGAACAGCTGGAAGAGAAAGCACAACTGCAGCCATGGGGAGGCTGAGTGATGTAGACACACACACAGTACCATGTGCACAGCGTGCCTCCAGCACTCCCAAGTACCTTTGTGGCCTGGGAGAAGGGTGCTCCCTGCAAGGCTGCTTCTGCATGAGTGGTTGTGGTTAGAGCAGGATACATGGGTTGTATAGATGGCATGTCCTGGCTGCTCCTCCCTGACCACAGATCACACCCTTTTTCCAGCTGAGGGATGCTGGCCTCCTTCAAGTTGGGAGCAGAGAGACTTAAACTATTTAATTTTAAGCTGGATAAAAGAGGCTTCTATAGCAGCAAATTATGATGGAAAGCATCAGTGAAAAGCCATGTATGGCCTCCAGAATCTTCACAAGCCTCCCAGAACACAGTGATTTTTGTCTTGTCTCAGATCCATTGATTGCTGTAATGTGTGAAAGACTGATTTAGGAAAGACACAAATGCAAATTACTCTGATGAAAGGAAATGTGGAGCATAATAAGCTGAGCTGGGAACTACTCAATACTCTGAGAATCAAAAAGGAAAGACAAAATAAGTAGAAACTCGATCAAACAAAGAGGCATGCCTCCAAGAAATAGTAGAAGGAAGAATCATTGTGAACAAGATCAAACAGGCAGCCATCCTCTGTCCTACTGCATGTTCAAAGAAGTCAGAACATTCCATGGTTTTAGCATGTCCGTCCAAACCTGCGTGATTGTTATTTCAGTTACTGCTCTTTAGGCATTGATGATCAACAGTGTGGGCTCATACCCTGAAGTACCTAGAATAGAGGCAAAGAGGTTTCTGAGCACCAGTCCTTTTTTGGCTCACCTTGAGGACTCCTGGGCATGAGTGAGGTTACTCAGAACTGAAAGAACAAATCTAGCACTTGAATCTTGGCCTTAAAAAGCGTAGAGGGAAAAGAAACCAAGAACTACAGAGCAGAGTAGCTCACCACTGAAATAAGAGAATAGTTGATGACCTCCTGAGGGGTAGCAAAGCTTTGTCAAGAATGAAATCTGTTAAATCCAGCAAGTTTGTTTCGGTGGTATGACAGAAGGGCTTGTGGATAGGGAGGAGCAGTAGTGATGTAGGTGAGGTTTTTGACACTTTAGTATTTGATGTTCTTGTAATAAATCCAGAAAACCATGGTCTAGATTGTGGTAATGTGCATATCAGTAGTTCATTTTTCCAAGTTACCAACTTCTCCCAGTGAATGTTGCTAAGCTGGAGGTATGAAGAAGATTCCAGGCTCCAAAGAAGTCAAGAGCAGTGCAGTGCTGCTTTGTCTGGGTTTTACAACCACTTTATACATGCATTAATGAACTGCATGATCAAATACACATTGAAGGGAGTGAGTTTGCACCAAAATAGCTAATTTTCTCGTTGCTCCTGGTTTGTAGCCAGAAAGCCTCAAAAAGCCATCACACCTCACACCAGGAAGCTGACAGAAAACCTCCAATCAGTCCCTTTGTCTCTGTAGGAATGGTTCATCCAGCAAATTCCATGAAGTTGCCTGTAAAAAGCAATTGCATGAGGTGCCCAGAACTTTATGGATATTGCTGCTGGATGCTGCTGGAGAGCTCTTACTGGTTTTTTCCTGAAAGCCTCCCCATCTCCCACCTCTGCTGTAGCAGGTGACTGTTCCTACACTATCCAGCTGGCTGTCTTGGATGGAATGATGAGGGCTCTGGTTTGTTCTAATTCTTCCACTGCCTGCCAGTGTTTTGACAGGAGCCTTCTAGGCTTGAGTGGGAGAATCTAAGTCTCAGGGAGTTGGCATTTGCTTATTAAGCCAAATTATTTCATGATGAACTTTCAACTTTCTGTGGCTAGCTAATGGCAAAGAGAAGGACCAAACCCAGGGCAGAAGGGAACGTGTTTGAAGTGACAATTACTTCACGTTGAAGCCAATATTTTGCCCTTGAAGGCTTTTCTGGTGGATGTCTTTTCTTGTACCTGCCGTTTTAATTTTTGTCTCTGGTGGATGATGTTGGAGCATTCCTTGGCTGTAGCATCCGAATCCCACAAAATCCCTTGATCCCCCCCTGTCTAGTTTCAGACTTGTTTATGGAACAGAGTCTGTGTAGGTATTAGTGGCTGAATTAGAAATAGAGGAGCAGAAATGCATCACAGTGTCAGACTGGATTTTCAGCAGTACTTGGCATAGGTCAAAGAAATCATGTCCTCATGATTGCTCTGAGGATGTTCCAGCCTGGATCACTCCAGAGGCAGAATGGGGATGAGCTGGGTAGCCTTAAATATGAAAAGTAAAAATGTAGCCATGATGTCTTGGCCAATTATCCCCAGTGATTTGGCTGTGGGAGCTGATGGCACAGCTGCTCCTTCAGTCAGTTGGCTTCTGTTATCCAACAAGGTGAATGTTGGGTTCACACACACTCTGTATGTGTGAAGCCAGTGGGGAACTGCACTGTTCACTGATACATTGATGGTTATCAGGGCTGTTTTCCTTTTATTTAATCCAGACTTTTCAGCCTCCCTCTGTCTAATGGAACAGCATGTGACCGTGCACAGCCCATGCCTTGTAAGAGATGACGTGCTTGGGAACAAGTGAGTTTCTGCCTCGTCTGCCGTGGGCTGTTGACACAGTATTGCTAATGTATCCTGCTGATGGATCCCATGCTTTTCTATCCAGACTGTTTTACAGCTCTACGTTGCGTTCAGACCTGCCAATATAATTACTGGAAGGCAAACTGATGTGGGTGGAGGGGAAACCTCTTGTGATCTGGTGACAGCACATCTCAAAGTTGTGCTGCTGCTCGAGCATGCCATGAAATGGTGGTGGTCTCTGAAATGTAAGATGGCTTAGGGGAGCTGTTTAGTTGGTTTGGTTGAACCCTCTGGTACAGCAGAGAGGTCTGAAATTCTCTCCTGAGAGCAGAGATGCCAAGTTTATTCATGCTGATCAGACTTAACTAGAACTCCCCACTGTTATGGTTCTGCTTTAATTATCCTGAATCTTGATGCCATATGTTAATTTCTGAGTTTATGTTGCTTAAGAGAAGAGCCCAGAATTCCCCTATAGATTCTCACTTCATTTGTGTGTCATCAGCCAATAACAGAGCATCCCTAGGTATTAAAGTGGCTCCAAGACTAAGGTAAAAACTTTGGAAATGCAGTGGCCTGAGCCAAGAGCCAGAAGAGTCCATAGTATTAATCCTGTTGAGAAAGTCTTAGATCAGAGATGGTCACCTCTCTGTAAACCCTTTTCCCCTCTCTTTCTTCCCTGTTTAAAAGAATGCTGTGACTACTTTGGACAGAAAAGTTTCTACACACCTCCCTTCCCCTGTGCATGTGATGCTTTCATGCAGTTCATTTCAGATTAGTGCATTTTAGGTTTCTGGGTCAGAAGCAGTAGGGCATCACCACCAAAGGCAGGCCCCAGATCTCTCCTGCACAAATCCTCTTTTCTTCCCAAATGGAAAGAGCTGCCTGAGGAGTGCTGTGGGGATTTAACTGGTTGTGGGCAGGAGCTGGGGGATATTTTGAGCAGGGGCATGTGAGGGCTGGGAGCTGTGCTGGGTGCAGGCGGTTTGCCCAGGAGATGTATTGGCCCTGTGTAACTCTGGAAGGACCTTGCCATGTTACACAGCAGCTTTGTGGCTGAGCAAAAATAAATGAGTGACTTATCCCACTGCCAAGGACCGTCAGTGGGAGGTCAGTGTTTGATATTTCCACACCCAAAAAAGCAGCCCCGAGCTAGAATTGCAGTACAAAATACCCATTCAGACCTCTCCAGCCTTCTGTTTTCATTGACTTCCATCCCCTGCTTGTACACACAGAGTCTTTTCCTTTCCAAAAGAAAACAGTATTGCTGATAAGGGACACTTATCTCGGCAAGTCATTACAGAACAAGTGAGCTTTTGTGTTTGCATCTGATTCCTGTCACAATGTTAACAAACTCCTAGTATGGAAGCTTTATTTCTACTCTAAAGATGGCCCTTAGGGTACTATGTGAGGTGCATTATATGTCTCATAAATACTTCCCACAGATGTTTGTTCCTTCCTTAAAAAAAAAAAAAGAAAAAATAAACTAAACTTCTTAAGACTTCAGTCTTTCATATGTTCTGTAAAGGACTTTTAAACAACGAACCTTGGCTACACCACATATGGATATTTATGCTGCCCATACTTTCTGCTGAGAGATTACTGGCCTTTGTTCCTCTCAAAGAACCAGCCAGTGCTGGAGTTCTCTCCCATCACAGTGGGTTCCCATTAAAACTGAACACTTATCCACAGCTGCAGTAGTTCAAATTCGATGTGTTATTTCCATTTAGAAATGTTGGGGTACAGCACATGTCACAGTACTGAGATGCAGAGACTCCTCTGCCCCAGGAAGGCTTTGATTTTAGGTGAGGTACTCCCTAAAACAGAGGGTTGGAAAAAAACAGGTTCTTGGGGCAATTTCCAAACTACATCTGAGGAATTCTGTGGCCTTCCTGTCAAAGGTCAGATTGCCTTCCAGGTGCTAAGGAAACATCTTCCTTGATCTCCCAGGGAAGTGCATCATTTAAAAGTGTCACTATAAACAAAGAAGTCTCAGGCATGGAATTGTATTTTCCATGGATTTGTGGAGAGATGACAGCCCTGCTCAGAGACTGCAGCAGGTGTGTGCCATCACCCAGGGCAGAGCAATGTCCTGTAGGCACAGGGTGCAAAGCAAAGTGTGTTCAAGCTGAAGGGCAGGTTGGTGGAAGCACTGGGATGAGAGGCTGGGAGACAGCTCTCCCAGTTTGGTGTTGGAACAGCTACTTTGTGTCTCCCTCCTGCAGCCAAAATCTGATGCAATTCTGATTTTTGTTATTTATGCCAAACAAACCAGAGTGGGCTGTAACTATCCTCGACAAATAAATTAAAAATGAGCTGCTTGGAAAATGTCCTCCTTCCGATAGGAATTTTTTTGTAAGGAAAACTCAAACACAGAATATTCCAATTCTTCCGTGTCACTTTGTGCTCTTGCTGTTCTCCAACAGACGTCCGTGCTTGGCCTGCATGTTCCCCAGTGCTCTGTGTGTGTGTCATGGGAGATCCCAGCAGTGGTGTTGGAGGGGATGCTTTGTGCTGGGAATCCTGCCTGTGGAAGAGCAGAGGGATTTTGAATAACTGATTGCAACTTTCCCATATTCAACGTTTTGGGTTTTGTTCAGAATTTTTTGGTGCTCCTTTGGAAGGGAAGGTCATACAACTCTTAATCAGACAACTCTTAATCAGAAATCTGACTTTCCACTGAAGAAGTTCAAATGGATTTTCTATTTTGTTTTTCTTTGATTGTCACCTCTTAATTAAAAAATGCCCGGTTTAAAACAAGGTACTTGTTTTAAAAGGGCATCAAGTCCTGCTGACATACCCAAAGCATCTCCTATCTTTTATCCTGTTTAAATAGAGGTGAAGTCTGTGGCCATTTCTAGACACCAGGCCAGTGATGAGCCTTGCCCTGTGCTCAAGGGTTCAAACATTTGGACAGTTTGTGTCAAAGGGAGAATTTCTAAAGCCATCAGTCAAAGCTTGGTTCAAGGGGAATGAAAATATTAAGTCATTTTGAGGCATAGGAGGTTCAGTGCCTACATGAGGGTCCGCTCCTTGAATTCTGGAAGTTCTAGGAATATACAAAAGGAGATCTGGAACTGCTGCTGCTGTGTGTCCTACACGTGTGCACACCTGGCTGGTCAGCCCCCTAGACCTCTTTATATTGAGAATGTATATAAGGGTCTGAAAGACTTCACTGTTTTCCCCTCATACTGATCGACTTCCCTGAGACATATTTAGAAGAAGGAATAATTTTACCCATTTAAGTAGCCTTCAGAGGGATTACTTGCATGTCATGGTATGTAGGCTATGGCTTGCAGAGCTTTTCAAGAAGACTTACATATTTTTTGGCCTTGCATTGGAAAAGGGAAATTGAAAGTGCAGTGAAGGAGAGAACTGGGACGGTCTCAGATGTCTCTTTTGCTCATTGCCTGTCTCCTACCCAGCCTAATGTCTCTGTGTTGCCCTTTGCTGTCTACAGGTAATGCTGCTGCTACTCAAAATTTGATAGTGTATCTGGAAGAATCTGACTTCCAAAAATAGGAATACTATGAGATGTTGGAATCCTCTTGTTCTGTAGTAGCATCCCAGTTATGTGCCAACGCCCTTCTCAGCCAGGGGACCTCACCCTCTGTCTGCAGTGAAAGCTGAGTTTGTTTTGAGGGCACAGTTTCTTGATGAATTGATTGGATCTTGGTGGATAACTTCTGCTGAAAGCAAGGGATGTGCAACTGCAGCTTGCAGAATTCCACAGAATAGTTTGGGGGGATTTTAAAAAAAAAACAAAAACAACTTCAACCACCAACAACAAAAACATACAATAAAATTAGGGTCTGTGCTACTTTTGAAACAACTCCTTTACTAATTTTGACCTGACAAAATCAGCTTTAACACCCTTGGACGCACTGTACTGCATGAGCTGTAATGACTCTTTACTGTCGTATAATCTCGTAGCAAATATGGGCCAAATTCTGCCAACAGCACGAAGCCAGGGCACAGAGTTCCAGAACCCTAATCTCCCTAGCTTTATAGCCTTCCCTCTTGCATCTACTTGCTTCATCTTTAATGAATAGAAGGCTTCATCTTTTTAAACTCCAGCAGGACAACACACATGTGGACTGACTCTACCACAAACTCCTCAGTAACACTCTCACTGTTTTGGGGAAGTAAATATGTGAATTTCAAAAGTCTTTTTGTGTGGAGAATCTGTTTGGATTTGCACAGGAAGTGGGGAGCAGGCATATAGGTAGCAATATTAATGAAGTTTTTTATAAAGACTTCATTCAAGGCTTTCAAAGAAAATATAACTCTTATGGGACCCATAGTTTATCTGCCAAGTCTGAGAATCTGGTTGGAATTTAAAATATATATTTAAAGGTCTCTGAGAAGTAGAGGATTAGAAAGAACAGACTGGGAAGGGCACATGGGAAATTACTGCTCAAAGAGGAGATTGATCCTCAGGGGGCTGAGCTCTGCATTGGGGTGCACAAGCCATCAGAGAATCAACCCTTCTCTTGGCTGTAAAGTAGTGGGAAAAGACGGTGATTGGGACAAATCCATTCACCACCTTAAAGTTGTGCCATGGTAAAGTGGTGAAGTTCATACAAAAACTCTCTATTGGCTGATAGACTCTGGTGTTTTTGCAAGACTTTGTGTTCAGATTCTTTCCCTTTTTTCCCCTATGTGAGACACATCTGTGCTGGGTCACTTGCTGCCTTAAAAATGCTGTTAAATAGTTTTAGTTGATAGCCTTCGTTCCCTTGAGGGTCACAAGATTGATTGTTGAGGGATTGGGAAAAAAAGAGCTTGCACCAGTCAGTTGCAAAGCTCCTGGTGAGAAGAGAGCACACTAAGGGAGGAAGGGATGTTGAGGCAGGAGGCAGCCAGAGGCAGCAACCTGGCATTTTTAACAGGCCTTTTCCATCCCTGAAGTCCCTGATGTGTGTAAATCCTTACTCCATGGAGAGTCAATGTGAGAAGCCTTTTGCTTATTCTTTGTGGAAAATTGGTCCCCCAATGGAGAGGTGTCCAACCTTGCCCAGAATTAAGTGAGATGTTTTACAATCCGGGAGGATCACAGTTCAGAAGGGTTTGTTCCTTCTCAGTCTTGGTTTTTTCCTGAGAATGATAATCTGTTTCCTGGTCTACCCAGGGAGTGATCAGAGCCCTGGGCCTGCTCACCCATCTCTGATGCTCCACCAGAGCTGAGGTTTGCTTTGCTCAGGTGCCAAACAGGTGTAATACTCGTATCTCCTTTGCCACATGTACATGTGGCTTTCTCAGAGTCTCTGTAAGTTTGGTTTGGGGTTGGCCTATGTGTTTGCATTACACGAAAGGTGATTTATCTGTTCATTCTTTGGGTACAGATTTTGTGAGCTTGGACAAGAAATAAGCAAATGCAGGCTTCTGAGGGAAAAAAGATCACTTTTTGACTTGTCTGTTTACAATAAAAGAAATACACATGTCCTGTAATCAGACATCCAGGCAGTGCACAGGAGGTGTCAGAGGTGCCTGTGCCAGCAGGATAGTCCCTGCCCAGAAAGCTTTAACAGATGATGTGCAAATCCCCTGTTTATGATGATTCTTCTCTTCCCCATCACTGATCTCTCTGTATTGCCTCTATGCTTTGCACTCCTCGATCAGGCGAAGTCCCGGTTTCAAAGTCAGGTGGCAGGAGCACAAAGCTGTGCATTGACCTTAATCTTGTTTAGAAACATCAGCAATGCCGATGTGGAGTGAAGGGAGTGTCTGTCCCGGGGTCAAAGGCCATGAGGACTCAGGAGGACTCACTGTAAATCTCTTCAGTCCCGTGCCCATGTCCCCAGCAAGAGCATCCAGGGAGGAGGGTAATGACCAGTATAGAGTTTTCCCACGTTTTTCTTTTCCTCCAGTGACTTCAGTCCTAAGGGAGTTTTCTTTGTGCTTGCACCTTTTGGATTTAACACCCACGGACAGATTTTTTCCAATTGCTTTCCATGATGTCCTGTAGCAATGGGTTTCACAGTTTAGCTGTGCTGGGCTTTACTGTGGGGTTGCTTCCTGCTCTCTGTGCCTGCATTTTGCCAAGGCTAGATCTGATTTGCAGACCTGTATTGATGCTATCAAGCTCCAGTTAGTCTGTGTACTGGATGTGACACTTTAGGTGCATCAATAGCAGTTTAATGTGGTGGAAAGGATCCTGTGAATGTTGTCTACATTGAGCTCACAGCGTTTCTTTTACGTAGTATCTCTATTCTACCTATTCTGCCACCTTTTCACCTTTGCTGGGTCCTGGCCAGGTGTCACTGTTTAATGCAGTGGCTTTGTTGACATGTTACTGATAATCCTCTTTTCTTCTACCAGCCTCAAGCCTCACTGCAAGCAGAACAAATCTGTATTTCTACTGCTGAGAGATTTGCAGGAAAATTCTGACTCTGAACAAAACTCTTGAGGGGTTGAGTGAGATCTCTATCATATTTCTATAGAATCAAAAAACTCTATTTCTGTGGTAATTATTCAGGAATAGCTACCTGGGGAAAAGTATTAGACTTCCACAGAGAACTTTTCATGTTTTAAATATTAATAACAAAGTGGTGCTCCTGTTCTGCTGGGTTTGCTGAAGAGGTCTCAGACAGCACAATCAGGAGTCTATCTCAAGTTCCCATCCTTTCCTGATCTCCTTTTCACGGAAGTGCATCCTTACCCCTTAGGTCAATGCAAGAGTAAATACGTTTACAGAGCAAAACTCGAGGATTTTTTCTTCAGCATCAAAAGAACAGAAAGGATTTCCAAAGAAATAGTTCAAAATGGATAATAAAACCAGTGTGGAGTGGCTGCTCTCAGGAGCAGGTCAACAGGGAGAAGTCAGGATTACTTTCTTTAAAATGCTAAAGTAAACTTTGAAAAAACACCCACCCTGTTGAAGAAGAGTTTTTTAGTGACTTTAGTGGCTGAAACGCCCTGAAGAGGGTGGATATTTTGGCATGTGGGACAAACAGTGGCTAAAGGAGCAGCAAGCTTGTGACTGTCCGTGTATAAACTGGAGGTGATTCATCCCAGGTTTTTATTTTAGTAGCATGGCCACCAAGCCAGCTGAAATGCATCTGAGGTGAGTGCCATGGAATAAAAGGATCAGCTCAGGACAGCAGAGCAGGGAGCAATGCCAACAGCCTGTGGTGGCACCAAGAGCAGAGGCTTGTCCTGCCAGTGCCAGGCGCGAAGGAAAGAACGGGCAACTGCTGCTGCTCTGGCAGGGAGGGAACGAAAACAAGCACCAAACCCTCTGGTCCTCTGGACTTTCCTCACTTTTGTGTGTGTGTTCTCTTAAGTTTCCATAGGCCTAAAAACTGGAAACAACCTGGGGCCCTTTTCTCCCCCACATCCCCAAACCCAACTGCTTTTATTATTTGGCTGGGGAGAAAGGAAGCTATTTCAGTAGGAAACAGTTATTTTAAGGACAATCTAGAGAAGGCAATGGGTTTTAGCCAAATTAATAACATAATGCAACTGAAATGTTGCTTTTCATGTCGTGCTTCCAGTGCTAACACAATAACTAAGTTCAGTGGCTTTGTGGAGCTGCTGGTCACTATTCTGAGTGTAACTGTACTCCCTGCTCAGCTGCTCCATCCCTCCTACACCTCCCTCTTCCTCTCATGGCTCAGGATGTCAGGCTGGAGCAGAGTTATTGTTTCTCCATTGGCTTTAATTCTAGCCAACAGAAAGGCAAGTGGATCTGTATTTGAAGGGGTAACTTGAGGCTTTGGACCTGCTGAAAAACAGCAGCTTTCCTCTGGAAAACTGAGAGCGACCAAGAGCCTCATGCAGAGAAAATAATTTCTGATTTCTTAAAAATAATATTAAATCATATTTATTTACTTCAGTGAATGACTTTAGTGGGCAACTGGGCTGCCCAACTGTTGATAGCAATACCCAGGCCATGTGGCATATGGGAGAAGTAGTTGTACCAAGGGCTGTGGCTGGCAGACAAATGAGCTCTGACAGCTGTGCTGATCTAAACTTCAACAAGTTTTTGAGGGATCTCTTTTTCCTATGGTTTTGGGAGACCAAAGCACACAAGAATTTTAAAGTAAAATTTAATTAAGACTAGAGATGGAACCCAGTTCTGCCTGGTCTCAGGATGATTTTGCATACAGCTAAATAAGATTTAAGCNAATGAAGGTGTTTATTGCTGAAGGAAATGCAGTGAGAAGAGCACAATTTTGTTTGGCTTTCTGTCTGGTCTCTACAACAGGGAGAGACTGTGGAGAACACAAACAAATCTTTATTTCTGGGCTAACTACTCAAAGCCAGGAGCTTACAAGAAGCAGAGAATAATTTGATGCAAAATACAGTTCTTTTCACACTCCTCATTGCTCCATACACCTCTGTTCCTTCTTTCCTGTTAGCTCTTCCTGCAGCACTGTCCAGGCTATTGAAACTTGTAAGCTCATCCAAAAACCACGTAAAGACACAAAGCTTTCTTTTGACTTAATGAACTTCAGGTGCTTTAGGCCTAAACTAACACAGTTTTGCTCCCAGCCCATCTGTGGAAACAAATTATGACAGAAACTCAAATGCTGATTTGGAAGCACTTTTGACCATTTATAGACTATCCTGAAACCCTCGGAATTTTCTTTTCATCATCCTTACTGCTACAGAAAATTTTTGAGTAAGAGAAGATGGTGGCTCACTTGATTTGTTTTGGGAACCTACCTTTTGCCTGGGTTTTCACAGGCAGGACTTGGAGGTGGTGCAGTTAATCCCCTGCTCTTGTTGCATGAGGAGCTTTCCAGTGGGTGTTAAACCCACCCTCAAGCCCCTGCTGCCTCATTTAACTGGGTACACTGGAGAGGGAGGTAGGAAAAAGTGGTTTTCCTCCCTGCCAGAAGCTCTGCTTATTTGAGCTCTATATTTTCTCTTGCTCCAGACTTTCTCCTTCAGCTGAAAACAGCTTTTGCAAATGCTTCCCTAGTCTGACTTATTCCATGAAAGGGATACTGAATGTCCCTGCTTAACTTAGTGAGAGGAACTGGGGGCATTAATAATGAGTTTTCTTTAAATGCCTCTGTTTGGGGTCATTTGAGTACCTTAAGGATATCTTCATCAGTTTAACAACAAAGGTGAAGACCCATATATAACTGCAGATATGGATCAAGGGTGAGGACAGATGGGAATTTTCCAAGCAACTCCTCTAAATCTTCATCTCGTATTTGTGGACAGGAGTAATTCTGAAAAAGGAGGAAAATCTTAATATTGGGTGTCATTTTGGGACAGATTTAGTCATTTAGGCACCACAGAAGGTAACAAAAATTCTGTTCCCTTGCCTCTTCCTCCAGCCTCCCCTAACCTCAGCACTAAGTCATGTCCAACAGCAGCACTGGAAGCACCAGATGGGAGTTTGGGTTTGAAATCTAGATTTTTCTCCTCTTCCTAAAGTCTGATTTTCTGCCAGATATTACAGATCTCGTTGACTGCAGAGGCTCCAGTTTGGTAACTGCTTTTTATTTCAGAATCATTTTTCTAAATGGTGGTTTAAGAAACGTTTTTTGCTTCTGCTCTATTAGTTTAGTGCATTAATTTGGCACTGAGGAGGTGGAGCACATAATATCCTGTTCCTGAGGAAGGAGTGCTGGGTAACACTGTGAGCCACTGTTCCAAGTATGGGCTTATTTACTTTAATTAGAAAGTGCACTTGTAAAGTCCTCAATTAATTAGGTAGAGCAGCACCTATTGAGAGCAGATGAAAGAGCTACTGTGTGAGGAGGGAGGGGGAGATGTGGAGGATGAAAAGGGAAAGATAAAACCAGTGCTGGAAAGTGAATTATGTTAGAGAAGCCAGAAAGACATCACAGGTACAGCTCTGTTGGACCCTAAATTATGGTCACTGTTCATAAATTGGCTTCAGGGATGGTGGCTGGTACAGATTTTGTGGAATTATTTGGAGTCAGTCCGCAGTTTTAAAGCAGATCATTGACTAGGATTTTGAGATGGATTTACACTGAGATCCTACTCAACTTACCATGTTCTAGAGACTGTAGGACAGTCAGGAATATCTTGACTAACCTGTAGTCTTAACCCACAGCACAAGTGCAATAGTTTGCCTTAGAGAAGAAACAGTTTATTCTGCTTTTAAAAAAACTTTTGAATATTTGCTGCTGTTTCATTTCCTCTTCTTTCCTTTTGCATTTTTATTTGCATTAATATATCCAGAATTTCAAAGCAAACAAGTTAAAGTCACAGTTTTGAAAGAAAGTTTTCATGTAGTGATTTCCAGATACACACTATTAATACCAGATGTTTAAAAAGTCATAAATAAGTTTCCCAAAAGTTAGGACACTTAAATGATAGGTCATGTATCATTGTTTCTTTACGAATTCTGTAGAACTTGGGTTTGCAGAATCTTTACATGAAAGAGGTTTGGGGGGGTTGTGAGCAGAAATTGAATGTCTCGCACAAGACTGAAAGAGGTGGAGTTTTAAGCAATATGACAACATCATGAGACTTCTGATAAAATCAGCTAATTTTAAGCTGAAACCCATCTCCTCATTTAAGAGTTTCACTTGAACTTCAGCCCAGAACCAGTGGAAGAATTCTGCAAAGCTGGGCTGAGCCTTGGGACTGACCCTTTCCCTGGCAGCCTAGGGTTTGCTGTAAAGGTCTGTGTTGGTTTAAACAACGTGGCTAATTAAAAAACCACTTAGTGGGTGGCTGCAATCAAAAAGTTCAATGTTGCCAGACCCATCCTCTGGTGCTGTTGATGGACAACGGGTTTGCTGTGAGCCTCTGTGCATATTGAGGGGTTTCCTGGAATCCACATGCAGGAAAATTTCAGAGGCTTCCCAAGAAATTTCATGCTTTCGTGATGACTACGTAGCAATTTTCAGGGAATTGTAACAACATAATAATCCAGTCCTCTCAGAGGTTGAAGGAACCTTTCCTCAACATTTCTGAGGTTCACTGTAATTCCCTGTCTTTTCCATGTAGGAGTGTAAGTGTGGTTCCACGATGGGTAAAGGCAGTGTTCGTGGTGGGCAACAGGAATACTGTGAGCTGTTGTAACCCTTTTCCCAAACCCTTGGAATATTCCTAACAAATACATTTGTGTAATGGTACAGGATTAGGTAATGGCAATCTTTGGAGCCTGACTCTGCTTAGTATTCATTTCACTCATGTTCCACTCTGCAGTGCCCTGGGAGCACAGGTTTGGTGTGAAGCAGAAGCTTTTGGCAACTGAGCCAGAGAAATGATTACTTTGAAAATATGATCATATGAGGGGAGGAATGTGGGTTTGTGTATGTTAAAATATGAGGTTAATAGAAATCTTCAGAGACGTACTCTCTGCGCCAGAGTGTAAGAGGACTTGCTGCACTACTCCTGCTGTTACTTCATTTTTTTTCTTGGCTTTATGGAGCTTAAACCAAAATCTGAATATAAGTCTGAAGAGTCCCTGCTGTCTCTGTCTGCTTTGCTCAGTCCAGCTGCTTTTTTGCTCTTTACTTTCTATGTCCATGTGCAATTGATGCTTCAGCCCCTAAAATACTGTGCTCCCTTTTAGTGGCTCTGGTCCATCTGTCTGTCCTCAAGCCTTTTCTTTCCCCCACCAATATTCAATTTAACTTTAAATAATAATTGTGACTTGAAATATAATAACTAACTCATGTACAACTTTGTAAATCATCCTGAGAGGTTTTGCATGACAGAGACAACTTCTGAGCCATAATGACTGAGGTTTTTGAGGCAGCATTGGCATTAGAGTACAAACCTTTCATTAATTTTAATAAGGACCAGAAAATCGTGTGTACACGTCCAAAATTGCTTCCAAATACTTAACTGTTAATACATGAACAGTCCTGTCACCCCTTTGATGCCCCCCAAAACAAGGTTTGCTCCTTTGTGGAAGAGGAATCTGTGATGTGGATTTGAGTGGCTTTGATGTCCCCACCAAACAGGAGAGATGCAAACAAACGTGACTTCTGGGTGCTTTAGGCATCAACTTTGCCTCTGGAATTGAGCCAAAGCTGAAGCCAAAGCACCAGGGAAATGATGCTGCTTATGCAAATTCGGAGCCTTGTGTGTAGGTAATAAATATCTCCAGTAGAGATGCTGCTTCTTTTCTGCTTGTACACATGCACTGTGAAAAGTAACTCAGGAGATGTGTAATTTCAGAACTGGGCAAGTTCTAGATGAATTATTTACATGCTGAAAGTTTTTTACTTTAGGTCAACCAAAGGTATTTATGAACCTTGCCCAACTCGAAGTACTTCTCAGCTGGAAAAGGAAAAGTTGAAGCAAACCCAGAATGTTCTCTCCAGCCTTTGCACACTGAAGCGTTGCCTTTTTCTCATTTTAGGATTTTTCTGAAGCAAACTTTGAAAATTGATCGTAACGTTTTGGCTCAACATGAAATACTTGGGGCTTTGTGGTCCCCAGAGTATTGTCTGTTCTCAGCACCAGCGTTGGCTACAAGAACAGCCTGACTGTGCTACAGACCTGGTGCAAACTACCAGTGATCTTTTCCATTGGCATTTCCACGTTTCTGAAAGGGAAACAGTTTATCCTATAGGATGGGGATGGTGACTGACAAAATCTTGAAACTAGTTCCCCAAAACTTCTCATTGCATCTTTTGCACCGAAGCAAAGAAGCCTGGTGAGGTTTTTCCAAGTTCTAAAGCAGCTAAAACCACATAAATGTGTAATAATTTGGTGATGAGACAGAACTAACTACACTTTAAACTCAGTATTCAAAAGAGTTAATCTTTATAGATGATTCTTAAACCTAATTCTTCTATCAATGGCTTAAAAGAAGCCTGTTTGGTTAATATTGAATGAATTATAAAAACAATCGAAAATTCCCTGACACTTTCTCTGATTTGTCTGTCCTTAGGGATTCAAACAGCAAGAGAATATTCTGAGCAGTTTAGTGTGGTTTTATATTTTTAGTTCCTTCATTGAAGTCCCAAAGTGAGACCTTTTGACTTGTGTAATTGGTCAGAACTAAATTTAGTTTGGACTTCAAATCTCAAATGTTGAATCTCTGGTTTCAGAGACAAAATATCCATTCATCTCTTTGAAGATGAAGGAACTGCTATGTCTTACCAAGATGATAATAAGCAGATTGAGAGGTTGGAAGCCAATTCACATCCCCAGCTTTGCTGAACTCTCATGTACCAGCCTGGGCTAAGGAGATACTAAAATGAGGTTGTGTAGATTCAGTTATAGATTGTAGGGAATGAAGTCTCACAAAGGTTATCTTGTTCTTTCTGCTTATTTTGGAATGCCAGCGGCAGTATCTGAAGATGTACTGCTCTAAAGGCATTTTGATCAAAAGCTAGAAAATTAGGCCCATTAAAGTATTGATTGAGGCTCAGTACTGAAGTGACTGCTGTTGGATTTAGAGGCGCAGAGTGACTCTGCCTCTTTCTGCTGTGAGATTCAAAGCACAGCAGATTAGGAGTGCTGGGACTGGCCCTTCTGCAGCAGAAATATCAGAAGAGAGATAAATAGCCCCAAGCAATGAGCTGCCAAGTAGTGGGAGCGGAAAAATCCATTTTTAGTTATGCCAAAATGTTGGAGACCTTGAGTGATCCTGCTGAGAGAAAGGCAGGGACTGAGCACAGCCTTTGTGTAGTCCCATGAGCAACTGAGGATGGACATGGTTCATCTCCACCATGTCATATCAGTCATGGAACAGCTGGATCAAAGAATTACGGAATGGTTTGGGTTGGAAGAGACCTTAAAGATCATCTCTCTCCAACCGCTTGCCATGGGAAGGGGCACTTTCCACTAGACAAGGTTGCTCAAGGCCCCATCCAGCCTGGTTTTGGTCTAAACCCACTGGATGCTATTTTTTTTCCTCTGAAGAGGAAATGAGACCAGCTTTAAGGTCCTTTCTAACCTGAACCATTCCATGATTCCGTTTGACTTCCTGGCTGTGCTTAATTACTCACCAAGGCACAAGGGGGCACCCATGGCTAAAGCTTTAATTATCCATTAGGACCTGGGAGCCTTTGTCCTGCTGGGTCTCCCCTCACCTCTCAGCAGGGCCATGGCTGCAGATGGGAGGAAAGGCAGAAAATCTTGGCAAGGCGAGAAAATTTCCTGTTCCCTTTTGTAGGGAATAGAGAAGGAATCCTAAGACATTCTCCTTTGTCTGAAGACTTAACTAAAGTCTGCTAAACTCATGAAATATTAAGGTAGGCCCATGAAATCATCCTTTGGGACATTTTGCTTCATTTTTTTTCCCCTCCAGACAATGTTTTAATCCTTTCTAGTTCATGGCAAGTTCAGCACCAACTGCTACACTAACAAGAGACAGTCCTTTATAATTAAGGACAGGTTCATGTGCTTGCAGTTTAAGGATGGAATTAGATTTCTGGGATAAGAGTGAAGCTTTCTAGTGATTTTCTGAAGATGTTTATGGAGTATCCTAGAATTCCACAGAGTTTCTACAGTTGCACAGGTACTTCAAAATACCCGTAAGCAAGACAGTACTTCCTTGTGGATTGAGTTGCTGTCTTTATTTTTCTGTTTATTTTCGAAATTGCTGATTAAATCTCAAAATTGACAAACACTTTTATCCCCCTGTGTCCTTCAATGAAAAATATGGTATTCTGTATTTCTAAAATGGAAAGTTGAATGGAGATTCTGGCTTTTTCCTCCTCCTTCCCTTTCTCCTCTGGACTGTGCTGCTTCCATACCTTCATTAGGGCATCCCACAACCCTCTATATCCTTAAAACTGCAGCTTTAGAAACTCCATACACAGCAGGTGAGTTGTGTTGGAGAGCAGTGCTGGCAGCACTATGAGTTCTTCCCTCTCCTGGTCCAAGAATGAAAGGAGCTTTTTTCCACTTGGATCAGGAATAACCTGAGAAAACAGATGTACTCTGCAGCATCCTCAGGGTTCAGGGAGCAAGGGGCAAAGACAGGAGCCTTGCAGGGAGGGTCCAGTGTCCCCTTCCTCTTTCTCCCAGGCAGTTAGAAGACAGCCTGCTGCTATCCCACTTCTGCTGACAGGGGTCTGCATGACCAGATCACTGAGCCTGGAGAAGGATTACACAGGGCACAAATCCTGGCACTTGCCAATGAGACCTCTGCTAGTAGTGGAAGGTGGATGCCTGGATAACCCTGTACCCCTCCAACTCCACGTCTCTGCCTTCTACTCTTGTTCTCACCTGGCACACAAGAAGCCCAGCAAAAGCAAAGGTTCATAATTGCCCTTTTTTAAAAGCAAACCAGCCTAATTTCTGCTGAGTGAGCAGATACTCCCTAATTTGGGAAAGGGAGAGAGGAATGTACAAAGGGCAAGGATGAACCTCGTGCTTGTCTCTGCAGTAAAGGAACCTGCAGTGAAGCCAAGAGTCCCCTCACAAGCTCTGCAGAAAGGGCAGGGACTGTCTGCAGCTTTATGGCTTTGTATCATTCTTGCTGTCCCCAGCACCAGAGCTTATCCCTCTCGTGTCCACAGCAGCTTTGATTTTTTTTGTGCTGGTGGAATGAATTGTAGCTTTTTTAGTGGCTTTGTTTTCTTTGTTGGTGTTCTTCAAATATTCTGCTTACTGTGAATGAGATTTTCTCTGGGAGAGTGAGTCAAAGATAGTTCTATCAGCTTCTATCAGGCCCTTTCCAAAAATAAATAGATTTGTGGGAAGTTGTTCCCTTCAGCACATGGCTGATGTGCGCAAAGTCTGCCAGACTGATGTTAAAACAGGGAATAATCACTGTGATATGATACTTGAGTGGCCTGAGAAGGTTATAGTGTGTGTTTCTTTTGCTCGGTGCACAGAAAAGAAAATGTGCTCTGCAGAGCTTGCACAGCTTGTCCAAATCTTCAGTTGTTCCTAAGCTTGCTTCATCCATAAGGAAGGGAAGTGAGGTGGGATGTGAAATGTGTGGCTTATGTGAGCTGGGGTTAGTGTCCCCTTGGGCTCTTTTTTCTTCTTTTCTTGAAAATTTGAGCTGTGGAGTCTTGAGTGCTGGGAACATTTTCTTTGCACTTGTCCAGCTTGAGCACAAAGAGGCCCCAGCTGGGTGCCTGGAGTTTCTATAACATGTTGAATAATAGAAGGAGCTTGGACATGATGAGGCTTCTTTTAGTGCAATATAGTGGGGATACACTTTGCTGTATCATGTCCTAAGGAAATTAATAACTTCTGTTGGTGTGTGTGATACAAAGGGATGTTAAAAAGAAATAAACCTATTGCAATTCAAAGGATGAAAAGATGTAAGTAATAGGAAAAAAGTTAACACAAGGGTGCAGAAGTGAGGAAGAGGCATGTGTTAAAGCAACCCATAGCTATTGCAAGCCGAGGAAGATGGCTCACATTCTATTTTGAGCCTCCCAAATCCATTGTGAATATCTCCTGCCATTCGATCTCTGAACTCCAGTAAATCCTTGTCAGTGCATGTTCTGGGAAGCTCTAACCAGGAAGAATCTTGCAGAGCCTGCAACTGCCAAGCCTCACACTAAGGAAACACCTGGGAAGTGTCAGGCTGAAAAGCAATGAGACCACCTGATAGTCTGAGGTGAACCCTGTTTGAGCTGACAGAGCCATTTCCAAGCATGCCATGATGTCCCAGGACAGCCCCAGAACAGAACCGTGTGAAATGCTGTTAGCTTTGCCATCAGGCTGTGTTTGAGAGGATCAGACAGCCCGGAGCACATCCAGCATGGGAGGTCCGGCAGTAGCACCACGGGCTGGCAGCCCAAGGCACAGACTGTGGAAAATTGAGCTGGATTTGCTGCTTTGTGTGAAAGTCTCTTTCGTTCCAGTGCCTGTGTTTGTCTGGTGGCTAAAGGGAGGGAGGAAAGCCAGGAGCAGGGATCTTCCAAACCCAGCCAAGGCATTTATTGGGGCAGTTGCTGTTTCATGCCCCCCACCATCAAACCAGGGAAGCATCCAGTTTTTTGGGGAGAGAGCAGCACCCTGGCAACAATCTTGGAAAAGTTAGGCACTAAGCTTTTGTGCCTGTTGCATGTAAGAGAAAAAAGAGGAATCTCAAATCATAAGGTTGATAAAATGATGTTCAGTGTTTGCCAATTGATGTTGTACAATCACAAGAAAAAAAAATAAGTCATGAATAGAAAAGAAGGGCAACACGTTAGGGTAGCTAATTAACATTTTTGGTATAAGAAACTTCTATGAATAGGAGAATTTCTGAATGGTTCTGGGTGCAAATGTGGAGTTATTTTGGAAATAAGGGGTTTGTTCTCAGATCAAAACTAGTTACATAAGTATGGAAGCACCTTGACCCAGCCATTTTCCAAATCTTTGGCATTTGTGTGTCAGCCTCCATCTGTGTTTACAAACTGAGATTAAGAGCTTTATTTCCGTTATGTTAATGAAAGCTGGTGTTTAAGAGCCTTACAATTAACAAAAGACCCAAAATCCTTTTGTCAAATTCAGGGCTGTGTTCAGCATGACTTCAGAGTGGGCTGTTGCTCTCCTTTCCCCTCCTGGCTTCCATCCCAATGTAAAATGGGGGTCTAATGCCTCACACTCAATTTTTCTTTCTTATTTTTCCCGATATTTAAAAGCAAGTTGGGCACCACGTTAATGTGTTCCACCCCCTTAGGTTATTTAAAGCCCCTCTTGCTCACGTTTCAGTCAAGCTTTGCAGAAACTCACCCCTTGGAAGAGGATCATGCCATGGTAACCTTGGGGGTTTCAGCAGAGATCTGCTTGTTTGACTTTTCCCTGTGGTCGGTGACATAGTTCCTCAGAGCGCCCTCTCTGATGTGAGGAGAGTGAAGGACACTTCAAAGAGAAATCTTTGAAATTTGCCTGATTTCCAAAGGGTCCTTTCCTAAACTGTTTGCATTGGCTTCTCCTTGTTCCTTACCTTTCCCTGCTCCCTGTGAGTCCATTCTGAAAAAGGACTCTGCAAACAAAAAATAATAATAGAAATTAAAAAAAAAAAAAGAGCCTTTTTATAGTTGAGCTGGAAGGATTAATGGCAAATTCTTGTAGAGTCAGCACTGTAACAGCTCTAGTTACTGAGCAACAAGCCCTGAGCTGGTCAGGAACCTTTTTCCTTGTCTGTCCTGGACAGTGTACAAGACTCATCCAAAT
The DNA here is from genome assembly GCA_013399895.1 of Serilophus lunatus. NCBI lineage: Eukaryota > Metazoa > Chordata > Aves > Passeriformes > Eurylaimidae > Serilophus > Serilophus lunatus. Next base: position 2,288,603 of record VXBA01000881.1, on the reverse strand, counting down.
GCATCCTTCATTTTATGTCACAGAGCAGCCTGTTGTACTCTATAAACACAAAAGCTTTCAGGAGCCTCACTTTTAAGTATTATTCCCAAACTCCCAAGCTTTAAATGCTTGAAGCATTAAATCACAGTTGTAAAATCTCATTTGAGAAAGGTGCTCAAGGCAGTGGGCATAGCAAGGGTTGGGAAAGTGGGATAAAGCTCCAACCCAGTCCCTGAATCCAAGGCTATTTTCCAGGGCTTTGTGTTCCAGAATAGGAGCAGGTGGTGTCAGGATAGGAGTTACTGATGCAGCAGTGGCTCCAAGAACTCTTGCCAGCAGTAGGGAAATGGGTGAGGTGTGGGCAGGACACGCTCCACTGGGCTGTCCTGCAGCTCCATGCAGCACCAGAGACATCCCTGAGCCTCCCAACTGTTCTTCCTGCCGGGAGTTGGGAAGCTTTGTGCTGGAATCTAGTGGGAGATGCTTGGCAATGACAGTTTCCAGGTGGCCCAAGGTAATAGATAATAGATTGGAGGTTGCTTTTCTTCTGTCCTATATCTTTGTTTACTCATTGTCTTCTCAAATGTGACTTTTTCATTTTTCCTTCTAGAAATACAAATTACAGCCAACACTTTTTTTTTTCTTCTCTGAATGAGAAAAGGATATACACAGTCCCTGAGCCTTAGGGACATTTCTCAGAGTTAGTAGCACAGAGCTCTTGATCCTCAACCACTGCCCCATGTTTGAGAAGGTGTAAGGACTAAACTGAACTGTTGCTGCTCTGCATCACCACAGGCTGTTCCCAAACCCTTCACCCCACTGCTCTGCTGGCTTTGGCACTTTGGGACAGGCGACACTGTTGGGAATCTCCTTTCTCTTTTGTGTAGCTGCTCAAAGGCTGTCTGGTCACACCTTGCAGAGCTGAGACACACTCACTGTCTTCTCACAGACATGTGGAGATACTTTCAACTGTTGCACACCAGGTTATTTAACATCTGAAGATCTTGTTTTGTTAGAATCTTTTTCAGGGACTTACAGGAATAGGAGACCTCGGTTCTTGGCACATCTCTGTTCAACCAGGTGTTTTGCTCATGACAAGCATCCACAGCAGGTTGCATTTGCCTTCCCAGACCTTGCTTTTCTCCTCTGCCTGATGTCTGGAAATCCTGCTGTGCCTCCCTCAGACTGTGCTGGGAAATTTGAGATGTTGGCTGATGTGAGGAAAGCAACCAAAGCTGGCAGAACTGGTTGGTTGTGGTTCGTGTAGCCCATGTTCTGTGGTGTGTTGCCAGCAGTGTGCTCTCCCTGCCATATTATTTACATTTGTGCTCAGTGTGTTCTTCTCTGGCTGGAAGAACAAAAGCATGTCGGTATGGATGGGTGACAATGCATAGCTTTGTTATTAAAATTGGGACTTTTCCTGCTAGGACTTTTGCATTGGAAATAGCATCCAGTGATTAATCTCCTGCTGGCTTTGTTCTTTCTATGACCAAGGGATTGGCTCATGGAGGACTTCCTGCTTTTTTGGAGGGGCTTTGCAAGGTTGATTAATCTGTAGTAATAGTGGCTGGAGTCACCAGGGTTTCTATAGTGACCAGATGGAGATAAGAAAGTAGTTGCTAGTGGTAGTTACTGAAGATACTGGATGCCAAAATTGCAAACTGTTTTTAAACAGATCAGCCAAGCAAAAGAGATCTGTGGCTCCACAGTCAGCTTGGACCTGAACGTCCTCTTTGTTTGGCTGAACAAAACTCAGATAAACAAAACACTGAAGGCAATTAGCTTTGTTTGCTTGCCTTTGTCCCCTCTTCTTCCAAATCATTGTAAAATTAGGAATAATGCCAGTGAATTCTGTAGCTATTCAGTGGACAAAAGCTGGTGCACAGGAGATGAGAAACAAATAAGTATAATACTGCTGTTTTCAATAACCAGCCCGCTCAATTTTAGTCATTACTCCATTTATTTTCTCTGTTCCAGATTTAAGGAGATTTATTTGATCACTCTTGTAAATGAGAGCACCAAGCACTGCTGGATCTGGATGTTGGTACCATGCTTCTCCTGGGAAGATCTCTGCTTGCCAGTCTCCTTCCTTGAGAAGGTTTGCATCAGCTTCTTGGCTGGGGTTACAGTTGTCACCTGTGTCAGCAAGGGAATATGCTGGGCACTGATGCTAAGTGACAAATTTCCTGGACGTACATGCCATGAAGTTCACTATGGAAAAAGGTTAATTCTGACCTCCCCCTTCTTTCAAAAGCTTTCTGTCTACCCTGTGCATTGGATAAGCTGCAAAGTTTGTTGCAGGAACACCCCTGCATGGAGCAGAGCTGGAAACCTGCAGGCTGCTGGGAAGGGACCAGTGCAAGCAGGTACCATCATGCTGTGCAGTGCACAGGGCAAAGGCAACATCCCGTGATGGGGAAAAAAATACAAGTGTGGGGAATTTCTGGGTGCTGGAAGCTCACAAGCTGATGTTAAACCCCCCCTGAACTTGCTTTCCCTATAGCCATGACCCTCAAGCCTCACACAGCCCCAGTCTGCCCCGGGGTGCATCCAGCCTTCGTCATTCCATCTTTCCTTGGTCTTTCTGGTGTCTTACAGCCCCGTGGAGAGGGGCAGGGTGCTGAGTGCGAATATGAAACAGGTTCCTGGAGTCGGCAGTTTACTCCTACAGGTCCTGAAAGCTTCGTTGTGGGTTTTTGCATGAACACATTCGCCCTGGTCGAAGTGGGGGCTTGTGCTCCAGCCTGTTAGCTGTAGTTGCTGGAACCGCTGCACCGACAGTAGTGGAAGGTGATGGTGTGCAGTGCCCTGGGGCAGAGACAGCCCAGGTGAAACAGCCTTCCCCATCCCCTCTCAAGACATCCTGCGATTTCTGGGGACAAGGATGGGGACTGACTTCGCTGAGGAAATGAAATTGTAAAAGGGGGATGTTCTGGGTTGTTGCCGGCAGCTCTGCCCGGCTCTGTATCAGTCTCTGCCGGTGACAATGACGCAAGTCCTTGCTGCTGCCCCCACCTCGGGCTCCTCCCTTCCCAGGCTGTCACAAGGTCGCGCTCTGGGTCCGAGGGGCCCCGTGTGAGCAATGCAGCAGGACGGATCATAAATCACCGATAGCTGCGGGGCTGCTGGCCCCGTTCACGGTGTGCTCAGCCAGTGCGCTCCATCTGGGATCCCTCCGAGGGAATGATGCTCAGGAGCCTCCTCGAGCCCCCTGGGAACACGCCAGCGGTGCTTCACCTTCTCTAACCCCTTTAGCATCCCCGTATACATACGGGCTTTGATGTGACTGCCCCTGTTGGCGGCATGGAGTCTGCCCGGAGGGCAGCGAGCTGCCCACAAGCACCATTCCTTCAGGATGTGCCAGCTCAGCCTGAGAGCAAACAGGGCTGGGCTGGGGCACAGCAGTCCGGGCACTTGCTAATTCCCAGGAGTGTTGCACCTCCATCTGCAAAGCCTTCCTTCCCTCCAATGCTTCCAGCATGGGTTCCTGGAAGGATGGGGTGCACACATGGACTGGGGCTACCATGGATGCATCAACAATGCCGATCACAGACACTGAATCACAAAGCAGAGACAGGAGCTCTTTCAGGTCCATTCTTGGAGAAATTAATCTGGAAGGGCTAACTTGTGCAACCCTATTTTATAGGGATAAATCCCCCTAAGCAAATTAGGTAAATGGACACCACCAGTGTCCCATCCAGATTGTGACAGGAGGGGACCAGGGCACCTCTCTGTGCCCCACTACAGTAAAAACCTGGTTCAGGTTGTTTGATGTCAGTCTTCTACCTTCACTTTGTGTGGTTATTTCTGGCCGAGGGAAGTCTAAGCCTTCAGTGGGTGTTTGGTATGTCAATGACTATAATTAAGCTTTTGTGGTTCTCTTGCAAACTCTGGAATCTATAATTTTCAGTAAAGTCCTCTCCTAGCATTGCTAAAGGGAGAGGGGGATCTTTGTTGGACTAAAAAGAAAGAAGAAATTTAAAAATCAAAGCTATAAAATAAAATGCTAATCAGTACCATTTACAAATATTTAAATTCAATGTTATTTCCCCTTTAAAGAAGGAAAATAGAAATCTTGGCATTTCTTGCTCTCTTCCAACTACTTCAGGGAAAGTTTTACCAAGAAACTAGTTTGTTCCTGTTGTATAGTCAGGAAAAAAAAAGTAAAAACCAGCTCAGGATGAAGGAGTGAAGAAACTTTATTTTTGCCACAATGTCCCTTTGCTGACTGTGTCCATAGGACAGGGGAGTTTTCCAATACCCACTGCAGTGGTGCCAAGGGAATGGAGCCTCTGGGGACTTCAGGTACAGTGGGAATGGATTCCTGAGCTCTCCTTTCTTTGCTGCACCCTGTCATCAGGATGGAAAAACTTACTAATGGTCTGGATTTATTTTCTGAAGTTGGAGTGATAAGTGCAGCTCCCAGCAATCTCTGGGAATGTGCAAATGCCCCTGTTCAGAATTGCACCTTGTTGCATCCGTGGCTCTCTGTACATCCAGCTGGAATTAGGGAAAACTGCGTGGGTGAGTGATGAATCAAGGATCACATCACTAATTGAAATGTGCTTTTAGGATGTGATGATGAAAGGCACATTAGGGGCATCAAAGTGGGTTTTGTGGTAACAACCTGTTTGTTGGCCGTTGGATGGAGGTGGGTGGTTTGGGTGTTCTGTGTTATTTGGAGGAAGGCAAAGGTGAAATCCCACATCACTTAACGACTGAGGCTGTGTTGGCCCTTTAACAACGAGGTGTCAGGTGCATGGTACCAGCATTACACTGCAAACACTGTATGTCCTTCCTGCCTGGGGCACGTTCACTGACAAGGACATTAACCAAATATTGTTGCTTATTCAAGCCTTTTGAAGATGTAAAGGATTAAATAGTCTCACTTGTTTCATTCTGCTGATTAGTGCAAGTTTTTCAGGGAGTTTTGGTCTGGTTTGTGTGCTACATGTGGGATTTGATGGGAAAAGAGCCACAGTCAGAGCTGTTCAGAGAAGAGCACCTCAAGGTATACTGAGCAATGGAATGAGATTAAAAGTTGCCTTTTTCAAGGTAAACAAGAAATAGTTTAATCTCAGCTCATAATGAAAAGTCAGAGAAAAACAATATAACAGAAGCAGGGCAGGTGTTCAGCGAGGTGAATAAATTTTGCTTACATATAGTGAATTTGCCAGTGGAAAAGTTTGCTGATGACACAAAAAGATGATCTTCCATATGAAGAGGGATTCGACTGTCTTCTGAGAAATTGGAGAGTAAACGGTGCTTCCTCCTTGGTTTTTGGAGTGTAAAATTTGACCCTGAACAAGCTCTGGTCAGTGACCTGGCTGCTCTTCAATCCCACAGACTCTGAGGGAATGGGAAATGGGCATAAAAGTATCATGATTTGGTCTGTAAAACAGCTCCTCTATAGTGATGCCACTGGATGCTGAAAATGAGGACTTACCCCTCAACTACATTCTGAAAATATGATAAATCATAGAATGGTTTGAGTTGGAAGGAACTCCAAAGCCCGTCTTGTTGCAGCCCCCTGCCATGGGCAGGAACACCTTCCATTCCAAGCCCTGTCCAGCCTGGCCTTGGACACTTCCAGGGATGAATTCCTTTTTTAAAACAATAAAAATAGTGGTTTCATTATGTGAGACTGAACAGCAGATACTTTAGATAGGAAAATCCTAACTAAAATAAAGGCTTTCCTGCTTAGCAGTGCAGAGATGCCAATCTGGCTGCACTAAGTAAGCTCTGCTTGGCTGCCATGGGGCAGCTTCCACTGGAAATCCAAGCAATACATTGCTGTGTGGGAATTGGTCCAGGTGAATAGTTCAGGGGGATTTGCCTTTGGCAGAGGGAAAGTGCCTTCACCAAACTGGTTGGTGGGATCAGAGTCCCTGACTCTCCAGATATTGTCTTAATGAAGGGATTTATGAATCCCACGCAACAGGCAAGCCCAAGAGCCTTAGTGTGGGTGGAGGGGGAAGGCCAACAAAGCAGTTTGTCACAAAGAACAAATGTGTTGCTGGTAGATCTTCCCTCTTCAAAGGAGCTGTGCCCCAGAGAGGCTGGAGTAGCCACGGGTCTGAACAAACCAGTTCCACTCTGGGGAAAGCAGAGTATGTTCTGGAGGCCTAGGAAGTCAATACGACTCTTTGCCTTGGCCCTGACAGGCTTCACACAGGATGCCCACGCTGGCAGGGCTGTAACAATGCTGATAAATTTGTTTATACTGTATCTAAGTAGCTGGAAGGTAAACTACAAGTTTTTCCCCTTCAGAGCTGAGCAAGAGGGAGTTTATTGAGAATAGAGATGGTCCAGCCCCTGCCATGCTGGAGTCATGTGTCCATCCAGTCCAGCAGCAAACAAGGGCTCCTGAGCTTTGATCTTCAATGACAGGTCCCACTGTGAAGCTGCTTTGATGCACTCTGTACACTACAATTGCATTTAAATTACAATAAATTTTTTAAAAATCCAAATATCTCCCAAGCTCTGAAAGCAAATAAGCAAACAAAGTCTCTTTCCATGAAATCTCATTTCAATCACTTCATTTAATTTCCCTCTTCTTGAGGAGGAGGGGATTTATTTCACTAGTGGGTATATAAATATTGACTAGATTTTTTTTTTTTTGAGGAACAGACACAACCAGGTCTCTTATTAGTTCTTACCCAAACATGGGTAAATACAGCCTTTGTGCAGTGGCTCCTGTTTGTAGAGCTTTACCAAATACTATTGCTGTTGAAGTGGAGAGAGAGAGAGTGTGCAGATGTGGAGAAGTGTGTTTACAGGAAAGAAAAAAAAAGTCTATTAGCTTTGAAGCAGATTTCTATACTCTGGGTTAACACACTGAGTATGTCAGAAGAGAGTTCTCTGTGGAAATGGGCTGTGTTTCTGCTTTATGCGTTAACAATTCAAGCAAAGTATGAAGAAATCGAGCATTGTTCTGCTCTAAGTGGCACAGATTGCATTTCAGTCCGTGCAGATAAAGCACTAGGAACTGTCTGCTCTGCTCCAGGAGATGGATTTGAATTGCATGTTTAATCAGCAGGGCTTTTTTTTTTTTTACACAGGACTCTACAGCCAGATAAAACTAAACAATCTCTAATGAACTGTGCATCTGGAGGATGACAGGTTGTGGTGAATATAAAAAGCTGGTTGGGAAATAGATTTGCACTTAGTCCTGCATGAGAGGCTGCTGCCAACTGCAGAGTAAAGTAATGACAGTCACTGGCAGCACTTTATGTCTGAAGATCTTAAACCTCTTTACACATAAGATGATCTATATCACAAGCTTCACTCTAGAGACAAAAAAATAATGGCACAAAAGCAATGGTTTAAGTTGCTTCAGGTCACCTTGCAGGTCACTGGAGTAGTGAAAACCAAACCTGAGCTCTGCGGAGATCTAGATTAGCATGTGAGCCTCTGGATGCTGCTGCTTCCAGGCAGAGCAGAGCTGCCTGGTTCAGCCTGAGACACCCAGCACCAAACAGCCTTTAAGGAATGAGGTGACCCCTCTTTCCAGTTGAACCAGCCACAGCACTTTTCACCAGAGCAGTGGTGAACAACTGGTCACAGAAAGAGTTGAGTGGAATTGCAAAAGAAAATGGTGTTGTATCAGAATGTTGTGGCTTAGATGAAGTTAAGCAATTACCTTAAGATACAACCCAACCATAACAGGGAACTCTCAGATTACACAAATCAAATTGCAGTTGCTGTGGTGTTGATACCTCAGAACACAGCAGAGTACTGAACATACGTGTGTGTACATGCACAGGGTGGCTTATCCTTGTCACTGCTAAAGCTCATTTGGTGTCATTAGTGAGCCCAGTGCAGGGTGGAGCCCAAGAGATGCTCATCTCGACTCTCTCTTCCTTCATTTTGCCCTGGACTTATCATTTCCACTTCACCTTCTTCCTGCAGGAATGACTTCCCTTTGACCAGTAAATTGCTCCCACGGGCCTGCCCTGGATACAGGGCACCAGGATACAGGGTTATCTTCCTACAGCAATTGGAAACAAAAAATAGATCTTGCTTAGACAGTAAAAAAACCTACCTTTTTGCTTTAAATAGTATCTTAAACGTTGGTCATAACAAACATTTCTTTGATGTTTTCTAAGCTCTTTTTCCTTTCTCCTTCCCATCAAAACTACTCAGAATCTGACCCAGGCTAAGTTTCTGTCCTGCATAAAGCCTTTGTCCCAGGCATTTGCAATGTAACCTGCCATCTCTTGAAGGCACTGATTTCCTTCTCCCTTTTGAACTCGGCCTGGAGGCTGACTGGGTGCGCACATGAGCTCCAGCTGCCACCAGCACCATGTTCTTGCCCCTGAGCACATTCATCCACAGAGCAAAGAGCATCCCTTCTCTGAAAGGACTTGCCTGCATCTCCCAAGTCATTGCCCAGTGAGTTTATAACAGCTCAGGCTCATCACTCCCACATCAGTTCTGCACTGCATGTGCAGGGACTCTGACACAAGCACTGACTCACACCTGCATCCGTGCCACCGGGATATCCAAAACACTGGCAGACCATGCTAGAAGTGGTCAGTACTGCCCAAAAGTCATAAAAGTTGCACACATGTGATTTGCAGAAATCAGACTGAAATATTACATGCTGGTAGTGTGTAACTTCCACAGTGGCAGTTGTCCTTTATGTGCAGGAAATTGATCACCAGGTGCTTTTATGTGCTGGTGTGATGTCCATCTCTACCGGGGGGAAGGAGCTCTCAGAGTGGTTCTGTTTCATGAAAAAAAGGTGTGCTGTTTCTTTACAGAGATCTCATTACCTGCACTCACCCAGGACAGCACACAACCCACCTCCATGAACCCGACAGGACCCTTTGGCATGAACAATGTCCTTTGGCAACGTGATGGGAAAAGCACTTGTGTTTGCTGATGCATTGCTGCATTTAACTAGCAAACCTCCAGACTGAGGGAACTGTTCCTTATGTGCAGCAGCCCCGTGGGGATTTGGAAGGTGAATTATTACTCTTCATGGCATAAAGAGAGAAACTGATCTGGTTTTCTGCTGTGTAGTTCAAATGTAGCCCAGGGTCACTATGCCACAGGCAGCAGAACACCCTGGTTTGGTGTTTGGACTGGAGGACACTGCTCAAAGCTGCCCAACTTGTTGGTGCTTGTGTTTTCTAGTAGCACCAGTGACTGAATAGGTCCTAAACTGGGGAGAAAACAGGTAGACAAAGAGGGGAAGTTAGGGCACGTTCACAAAACCAGGCAGCCTTTGACTGATACTTGAAAGGAAGGCAGGCAGGCAGAATTTAGGAGCTGTAATATTTCCCTATCAAAGCCCTTTTGATGTGTTACACTACTGGGGCTGCACTGTCAGTCCAACACTGTCACTGCCATCAGCTGAACTATTTGCTCCACAGCCACCCTGTAAAACTGTAGTTCTGTAAATATCTGAATGGAAGAGCACAATAGAGCTGTAATCAGCAGCCAGCATTTCCTTGGGAAGGGTGGGCTTGGACTTGTATCACCACATTGTGTTTCCTTCCATCCTGATGGAAAAAAGCTCCATTTAATGATTAACAGCCATTCCTGCCTCTGGGCTGGCTGGGTAGCCCGATGTGATATGGTGTAGTTGGAAAGCACAGAAAGATCAGTCTCTGCCAGACGTGGCATCCCCACAGCACCAGCCAGAAGACAAAAGCCTTTAGTGTTCCTGTAAAGAATTTAAAACATTTTACATCAAACAGCTGCAGAAGTTCAAACATGTCACCGGTAGCCCGTGGCACAGGCTGGGAATGGCTTTGTCAGGAAGGCTGTGGAGAGGGGGAAAATAGTACTGGGGAGTAACTCAGTTGTGTTACATGGATTTTGAGCTTTCTGTACATCTTCTCTATAATTAATACCCTCCACTGTGCACTGGGAACAAGAAACATGACCCACAGCAGCTCATGTGTCACAAATTGCTGTCAAACAGCAAACCCTAAAACCAGGAGTGCTGCATGTTTTGCTCCTCAGCAGAAACTTCCTAATCTTGCAGTGGTGGTTGAAGCCAGAAAAAGAAACCAAATAGGAGCATCTATAGGCCAGATCCCAGCCAGGCCAGCATCTGCCTTCATGGAGATCTTGACTCTGCCATGGATGGTGAGACTTCTCAGCAAGCAAATGAAGCTCTTCAGCAGGCTTCTGCTCATGACCAGGTCCCTACAGGATAGGAAAGGTTTTAATCCAGGGCTTGAGCTAGTGCCAGTCATTTGAGTAGAGCTCGTGAGTGAGAAGTGCTGGTATGGTCCTGTAAAATGCAGGCTCTGAATAGAAAAGTCGTGTAGTGATTAGGAAATCCTATACAGGGAATTACATACCTGAGAGAGCACTGCAGCCAAGTCTGGAGCACTCAAAGGGAGCAAGAAGGGACAGAAACGGTTGCTTTGGCATAAATGTCTCAGTGCCTCCCCAACAGCCAGGGAAGTGTACCAGACCCGGAGCCTACAGCCCCCCAGGGGCTCTGGCAGCCAAGGCTGCTGATGTTTGCAAGGTAGGTGCTGAGTCAGCCTTCAGACATTCCCCAGAGCTGGAAATGGGCACAGCCTCCTGTGCCACTGCCTGGATTCCTGTGACTGTGCATGGGCTGGGCGATGAGTCCCATTTCAATGGATGGGGAAGTTCCTGACAGGTTTTCAGATGTGGATCCAGCCCTCCCCTGTGGCCCTGTTCCATGTGATAGATGTTCTGGGACCATGGCTGCACAGCTGTGTCCTCCCACAATTGCTGGGACCATCACCCCTTTCTTCATAGCAGGGACACTTCCCTCAAGTTGAGTTCCCCTTTCCCCGTGGCACCAGCAACTCTTAGCCAGGCACCAAGTTTAGATACTCCTGATCTGGGCTGGGTGTGGATCCTCTGCCCAGAGGGAAGTGAAAGGCTCTTTATCCCACCTTTCCTTCACAAGTTTGTTTGATCCCTCCCACAAGTTTTTCCGGTGCTGTGGGTTTCCCATCTGCCTGGTCATGCCACGGTTTTAAACCTGAATAGGGTATTTATCTAAATATATCCAAATACACCCCTATAATTCCCTGTGAGTTCTGGGGGCAGTGAGTGATCTGGGATGCTTTTTGGACTTATGTAAAGGCTGAACTGTAATTCAGTGTTGTCCTCCAGGCCAAGCCAAACTGGGAGGGCAAGCCCAGGTTAGTGTCTGGGATTCCTCTGCCCTTGAAGCTGGGCACTGTGAGTCACACAGGACAGCTGTAAAGCTGCTCACCATGGCTCTGAGATGCCTCCACACTCAGTTTTCCAAGAGGACCAAAGAGACAAAATTATATTAATAAGAGCCTTGATGCTTAACCAAGCTATGGCTCCTGAGGAGAGGTGGGTACTGGTTCTTCTGGAAACTGGCTAAATACAGCTGAATATTTAAAATGCTGTATTTGTTCAGGTTGTAATGACATGCTCCTTTTTTAAAGAGGTGTGTTTCATCAAAAGCAAGTGTTCTGTTCCCTGTTCCCCATGTTGTGTGGTGGCATTTCCTCCTCCTCTGTACTTTTCTTATTTCAGCTAATTGAACTATAGCAGTCAATTTCAATTCCTTTTTTCTTTTCCTTTTTTTTTCATTTCATTGCTGTGCTGATTTACTTCAGTTTATTTAGTGTTTTAAAATGGCTTCTATTTAAATTTGGAAGGGAAGAAAAATAAATCTGCTAAATATATTTCTATTCAGATCATATGTTGTGGCTTTTCTCTTTTTGAAGAATGAGGTCTAATTTTTGAACCTGAACTCACTTGGCACTAGTCTTGGCTTCAGCAATATTGGGTTTCCTTTTGTTTTAAACTAATTCTCTTTTTCCTACTGCTGGGCTGCATTTATGTCTCTGTGCTAGCAAAGCTTTTATGCATGTGTTTGATTTGAAAATGTTCATCTGAGCTAAGTAAAGTATGTGCAGAGGATTTGAGGATGGGGCTGTTAGTGAGTTTTATGCTAGTTCTTGATGTGATGCTGCAGCCTTGAAGAATCACCAGTCCTTTGCCAGCTACCTGTGCACATCCTATTTGGATATCTTTGCAACAGCACGCAGCATGTCATTTTCCTTTCCTTTTTGTCCCTCTCTGGGAAGCCAAGTCTTTTTTTTTTTCTGGGTAGAGTGGCTTCTTTTGAGGGAAAGGACATTTGTTCAATATTTGTTTCATTAAGAAGAGAAAGAATGTAGAAAAAGAGCAGGAAGATGTAAAGTGTATTGAGCAGCAGAGTAATTAACACGTTTCTTTGTAAAGTATCTTCTAATAGGTTAAAGATTTATCTTAAACACTTTGGCTTGGCTAGAATATGTTTCTCAGAGAGGAATGTGTGACTGAGAAACACGGAAAAAACTGCTGGGAAAAAAACAGCAAAGAAAACAAGAGATTTTATGGGATTTCTGACAAGCTGTGTCATTGCCTGTTGTCCCTACAGTTCCAATCCTCAAAGCTGGACTGGATGGGTCGTTTGAGCTCCTGGGCCTTCAGAGGGTTTTGAGACAGGTTTGTCTGTGAGTAGGAGTTTCTTACAAGTATCTGGATGTGTAACTCAGCTGTACTCTTCTAAGAATGCTTTTTGGAGGACAGAGGACTATGAGGCTGTTAGTTTTCTACCTCACAATGCTCCTTGTTTCAGATTATTTTGTTGCTGTTCCTTACAGCTTTCTCTGTTATAGAAACCATGGAAGTAAAATGCAGACGCTTCAGAGCAAAGGTATGAATGAAATCTTCAGCCTATGGAAACTGGGAGATGCAAACCCACAGTCCCAGTGAGCAACCACAACTAAGTCAAATACATATATTAAAGGAGAGAAGTGCTTAGTGTGGCAGGGTAACATATGTCATACAGGAGATCTGATTTATGGTGGCAGCCTTAACTTTTGGCCACATTCTGAGGTCAGGTTTTTGAGTAAAACCTGCATTGCTGAGTCAGGCCAGCAAGTCCTTGAATTTTCTACTCTGTACATAATGTAACACCATTTCCTCTCTCACCTCAAGTTCAGGTACTTGGTGGGTCAATGTCAATCCTGCTTGTGGCCGTATTTTTTTTATGGGGAGTCTGTAAACCTTGAGCCCATACCGGTGTTTGAGGTGCTTTAGTCTTTCCCTCTGTCTCAGGGGATAAAGTGGGAAGATACAAAACACCTTCGTGGTGGAGTGAGATCCTGGGGTGGCTCAGCTTTGATGCGGAGACCCACGCTGTTGTCTCAGATCTGTGCCGGATGCTCAGCACCTCGCAGGACCCGTCCCCTTGCCCTGCGGATCTTGTAGCCCCTGCAGCCCCGTCCCCTCGTCCTGCGGATCCTGTAGCCCCTGTAGCCCCCCCTGNCCCCTCCCTCTCCCGGCCCCCTCCCCACGCCCTCCCCTCCTGGTGGGGTGCCCGGGGTGCCCCCCTGCCCGCCGAGCAGCGCTGATCCTGCCCCTCGGAGGCTGGATCTCTGCTCATTAGCTGCTGTTTGCTGAAACCGGATACCTGGGGCACCCCCGCCAGCCCGGAGTCCCCGGGCTGCAGCTATTTAAAAGGACAAGGGCAGCCTTAGAACTTCCACCTCTTTCACATCCATGTCCCTCCTAGCGCCCGCTCCCAACTGCTCTTCTCTCCTGGATCCCTGCAGCATCCATGACCCACGAGTGGAGCGACGGCCCGAGTGGGATCTGCCCGCACCAACTCCGGGGAAGGATTATCTGCTGAATTTGGGGGGACCCCAGAGAGCCCCGGCTGGCTCCGGGCCCCTCAACCCGGCCGTCTCTCCCGGGCTCCCGGTGCAGGAGACACCTTGAGACTGAAGGGGAAGGAGGGAGGAAGGGGCTTTGGGGTTTGTTTGGGGTTTTTTCTCCCCTCTTTTTTCTTTTTTTTTATTGTTATTATTTTTTTAAGAAGCGGCAATTGCCGTGAGCTGCCGGGAAAAATGAATGCCCGTGGCCATGAGGCTGCGAGGAGATGCTGCTCAGCCTCTCGCCTCGCTGCAGAGTAAGTGCCCAAGGCAGAGGTGCTGCGAGGGAGTGGGAGCAGGGCAGGGGACACCCAGGGGTGCTGGGAGGAGGTGGCAGGACCCGGAGTCATGGGCTGTCCTCACCTGCCTGAGGGAATCCCGTGGAGCTGAGGGGTTTGCTGTGTCCTGCCGCAGACAAGAGGGACCCGCCGGTCACCCTGGGGGAGTGGGTGGGACTTTGGAAGAGGAGGAGGCACAAGGATGAAGGTTTTATCCACATGCAGAATTCCCTTCTCCTGGCAGAGCTGACCAAGTGGACCTGGGATTCAACTTGTTCTGATGAACCTTGCATAAGAAAACTCATTCCACTCTCCCTGCCCTCCCGCAGATTCCATCCCTTGGTGCTGGGAGGAGAGAGGGCTCTGGAGATGCCCCGTGGTAGTAGAGCATGGCAAGGAGGGGCTTAGGGGCGGGACAGGGGGGCTTTCTCCTCCATGTCTGACCCCCATCTACAGAATCCCAGCTGCTTCCACCAAGCGCTGATCCCAAGGGAAAAGCTGTGTCAGGTACCTTTATAAGGTGTTTCCTTGCCAGCCCGAGGTGAGGTGGATTGAGGCCAGTTTGGGGCTCATGGCCCTGGGCAGGTGAGTGAAGGTGAGCAGCCAATTCTATCTGCAGCCTTCCCAAAGCAGGGCCTGTGCCCCCCTCCCTGTAGCCTGAAAAGGGTCTTGGTTTCCTTCCCAGCAGTTCTTCTGGCCAAAAGAGGTTTTAATTCCTTTTTTTTTTTTAATTATTTTTTTTATATTATTTTTTGGTAAGTTCTTCGGTATTACAGAGGAGGGCAGCAGAGAGAGGCAGTAAGGACATCCTTAAATAATTTTCATTTCTCCAAATCTGTCTTTTCCTCTTCTCTCTAAGTCCAGAGGAGAGATCCTTGGGGGGGTGGGAGGCACATCTGCACTGCAAATAAAAATAATAATTACAACCACCAACCAACAACAAAAAAAGTAACAGCTAAGAAAAAACCCACTTGAAATCAAGGACTTTGGGAATCAGAAAGCACAGAAATTGCACTATTATTAAGGAGAGAAAAAAAAAAAGAGGCAAGAAATCCAGCAACCATGGGCCAGCCTGGCTTCCTAGCGTGTACTTTGTGTTCTCTCTCCTTTTTCCCAAGGTAATTGCAGTCTGCCGAGAGGGAGTTAAATGGGATTAAAAGATCTGTGTAAGCAAAAGGACCCAGAAGCGAAGGAGGAAGGAGTGAGCCGTCCGGGCCAGGGGTGTCTGTGACACAGCTGAGCCCCTTAGCGAGGCAGAGAGCCGAGCTCCTGGGAAGGATGTACCTACAAACCGGCCTGTCCCCCGATTTCTGATGGATTGCCGCAAAAATTGCCCGAAAGAGACAATGCACTAAACGTGATGGAGCCGGAATCAGAGCCGGTCTCCAGACTCAGAGCTACAGCGGCAGGCAGGGGGTGAGTACAAACTCCGCTTCTCCCGGCGCCGGGGAAGGGCATCCCGGGCGGGCTGGGGGTGCCGGGGAGCCGCGGGATCCTGGGATGTGGGAATGGGGTGGGGGAAGAAATTCCTCTGCCAGGGGATGATGTGAAAACTCCTGGTCTGGAAAGGAGAATGGGCTGGGAACAGGGAGGCCACGCTGCGGAGCGGGAGAGAGAGAGGAATGGGGCTGGGATGTGCGGGAAGGGGTGAGAGCGGGGGAACGGGGCCGGGACGGCCAGGAGGAGCTCCCCCGACCCCCAATTCCCACGCACGGAGGAAAGGGGCTCCCAGCCCAGGAGCTGCTCCGAGGGGTGGGCGCCGATGTAGCCTCCACGCGAGACGCAGGAGCGGACGATCCACTGCCCCTCGCACCCTTCAGCCTGCCCGGGCACGGCGGGGAGGGTTCCCCAGCCTCTCTGGGAGCAGGGGGATGCTGCTGCTCACCCTGTCCCGCGGGGCCGTGGGGACACGGGTACCTGGATCTCGCCGCCGCGGTCCTGCGGGAGGTGGGAGAGCCCAGGAGGGCTGGGACACGGCGGAGGTGCGCGGTGGCAGCTCTTCATGTGATCCGCACACACAAAACGCTGCTTCCTATCCATCCGTGTGTCTATGAAAAAATTCCAGCATACACCCTGCCCTTCCCCCTTCTCCCACAGCTGGGACCAGCTTTTACTATTCTCATTGTTAAATGCGTTGTTGTTGTTATTTTCCTGGGGACCAGCAAAGGGTTAATTCCGCTGGCTGCGTTGTCGGATGTACTGATGATTTACCGACACTCCCTTGGAAAGGCTGGGATTCTTCTGCCTGGCAGTTTGAAAAAGTTGTGTACAGGATCTCTCTGCTCGGCTGGGCTGGGAGATAGGGGGAAAGAGGGGGGAACGGGGCGAGGGGATTTGGGAGCAACCCCCACTTCGCCCCCAGGGTCACCCCGCTCCCGCCCCTTTCCTAGAGCCGGGAGGTGGGATGAATATGCAGTTCCCTTTGGAAGCTGTGTGTGGAGTTGCATGGAGAGCCTAGACCCCCTTTCCTAGAGGCTGCAGCCACTCTCTTTGCAACGCTCTCTGAGTGTTTATATACTCACAGGGACTGAATTTTAGTGCTTTAGTTTGTCGTTCTGGGTTTTGGGAGGTTTTCTTGCGCAGACGTGGCTGTGGCGTCTCGGGAGATGCTGGTAACAGCAGCGTCTCCCAGTTACACGTTTTTCGTGCTGGGTATGGTCTGGGTGAACCGCCTGGGGACCGTGCGAGCGTGGATGGTGTCAGAAAGGGAGAAGTCGAAAAGGGAAGAGAGATAAAGGCTCATTTGAAAGACCACGAGCAGCAGCGTGTCACAGCGAGGGGACGGGCCCCGGTGCTGGGGAGACACTTGGCACCAGGCACAGCCACTGACAGAGCACCAGCTGCTCAGCCTGGTGGAGGAGTTGGCTGCGATCATGCTACAGATGAGGACAGGGACAGCCTGCCCCACATCCTGCTCGAGTCCCAGGGCAAATCGGACCCAGCTGAGGACAGGTTTAGGAAGGAGGGACCCAGGAGAAGGCAGCGTGGCTGCCTGCCTGATGGAGACCTGTGTCTGCTTCTGCATCGGGGTGTCCCAGGCTGTCGCAGCAGTGCTGGACTGGTTTTGAGCATTGCAGTGACGTGAGAAATCTGGTGTTGGTATGTCCTGGTGACTCGGAGTATGAGCCTTTTGTTCCAGGGTCTCCCCTGGCCTGTCCCTCCCGCGTGCTGCTCCAGTCCCTCCTCAGCAGAGGTCGCTTGCTGCCCTTCACATCATCTTCCCGAAAGGGTTTTGATTTGCCTGGCAGAGCGCTGTGCATCCCACCATCCCCACAGCTGGATGGACCCGTTGAGGCCATTAGTCTTGGAGAGGGTCCTCTGAGCCCAGAGCTGGCGAGTGCCTGGGCTGCCAAGCCTTCCTTGGGGTGAGTGAGGGTGTGCTGCCTCAATGCAGCTTGTGATGGGAATGTTCTGGTGCATTCCCAAGTGCCTCTGGGGGTCCTGCTAGTAGCAGCACTCCTGCTGCATCCTCTGGAGCAGGGCTGGCAGCTCAGAACCTGCCGGATGTGCAGGAGACCCACGGACTGGAGTGGGAGGGCTGGCTCACTGGGGAAGGAGCTGAAGCCTTGCCCTGGCTCGAGCTGCCAAAGCTTGTAAAACCAGGAGAACACAAAGTTTTACAGGCTCTGCAAGCTTAACATGCCCCTCTTTGTCACTTTTGCTAATGCATTTTTGGTGAGCAAAGTCTCTCTAAACCACAGGAGAAGGTTTGCATTCCACTCTGCATTGAGCACATGTGCAGACTGTAGCACTGGTGCTGTTCCACTGTGGTTGTGCCTCCTTGGCCCTTTCCAGCCCCAGTGTCACATGCTGGTCATGGAGGAGGCTTGATGCTCCTGGATGTCTTTGATGAGTGGCTGCCTGCTATCACAGCCTTGGGGTGTTGGCATAACGCTGCTCTGGGTGTGTTTGGGTGAGAAAACTGCACACACAGTGGAACAAGCACATACCTGATACCACCAAGGTGGGTCAGCCCCTGGAGGAGGCCAAAAGGGCTGGAGGGAGGCATGGATCCTGTTTTAAGAAGGACAGAGCACTGCATGCAAGCTGGGCAAGTGGTCTAGGGACAAATTATGGCACTGCCAGACAAATTCAGTAGTAGGCTGACAAATGATGTGTGTGTGTGCTGGGTGCCTGCAGGTAGAAAGGAGAAAGTTGCACAACTCCTGGAGCTGTGTCCCAGGAAGAAAATGCTATTGTTACAGCCGGGGTTCCAAACGAGGTTCTGTGTCCAGGTCCCCCTCTCCTTCTGCTTTAATGTATCTCTCTGAATACATCCTCTAACAAAGCAAAGCTCCAGCTTCATCCTTTTTCTCTGGTGGGTTGAGAGGTTAAAATCTGTCCTGTTAGAAACCTCTGTTCATGCAGGTTGTGCAATTGACTGAGGGCTGCCCACGTCTGGTGGCGAGGAGTTTGTCAGAAATCTCTGCCCAGGGTCAGACACAGAGCTTGTGGGGTTTTTTCCCTTCCCTTTCTTTACTAATTTGTTGGGGCATAAGTAGAAATGATGGACGCTTACTGAAGTGCAAATGGAAACAATGGGGAATTCTATACGGCTCTGCCAAACCCCATTCACAAAATGAAGGAATGCAAAGTCGTTTGTTGGAAGGACAAAAAAGGAGTTAGATGACAGATCACGCTTAGCACTTCTGTTTGTCGACGGCTCCAGTTACTGGAGAGGACAAAGGCAAGGGCCAGTACTGAGCGTTGTCACTTCACACACCAGCAAATGCAATATCCCAGACTGACAGGGGTGGTGGGCAAAGCGGAGACTGAGGAGTGGGTAGCCAGGAAAGATCCCCTGCTGTAGAGGGTTGCTGGGAGCCATCTGGGATGTTATTTGAGTCATCACAGTTAAGTCAGTCTGGCATCTATCAGGTGAGGAAGCGGGTTGTCACCAGCAGCAGCTCAGACAAGCTGGTAGCTCCAGGATAGATTTGTGCGATGAATACACAAGCTCCAGTTCCAACTGGAAGGACAAGGACCAGCGCTTTGGAACCAGTCAGCCCTCTGTCTGCAGATATCAGGGTAAACCCTTGAGAGAACAAGGTGTGAGATGTCTGCAGGAGGTCACGCCAGCCATGCTGGTGCTTCTTTTCCACCTTCTGTATCCTGCAGGTCTGCACTTCTCCTCCTGGAGAAGTCCCAAGAGGAGCTGTAGGTGCCAGAGGAGCAAATACCAGGAGTTTATGCATCCAGCCCCTCCTTGTGCCTGGCTGATGTGCCTTCAGGAGAGCAAAGAGCCCCATCCAGCCTGGACTTGAACACTTCCAGGAATGGGGATTTAATTCTTCCCCGGCTAATATTTATGGTTTCTTAATCACTTTTTGGTTTCTCAGTATTTCTAAATGTCCTTGAAAATGTATCTATCTGGGCCATACCTGTTTGTCTGCTCAATCTTTTTCCTTAAAAAAATGTATATAATGAGTGGGGTTAGAAATAAATGCCATTTCAGTTGTTTCATAAACTCTGCCTTTAGCATCTGGGATTTGCAGCTGTGCCTGTGTACACCAGCAAAAAAAATCTTTGCCTGGAGATGTAAATCAATACCTGGTTTGTACTGCAGAAAAGTTCCAGCAATGGATGAAGCAGGGTCAATAGAGGGACATCTACATAGTTGTGTGCTTCCATTGCTCTTGGCAGAAATTGAAGGTGAGAGGAGAAATCTCATCATTCCCAGAAGCCCCAAAGGGAGAGCAGAATTCTAGTCTGCAGAGGACGTTACTGGTACAAAATAAGATTTCTATCCCAAAGAGCTGGGAGTGGAATTGATGCATGGTACGATTTAAAGCCTCAGTATGTAGGCTGTGATTTGTTTCCTGTTGTTCTATCAAAACTACTTGTGAGTCTTATATCACCTCCAGTCGTATGAATCTTAAACCACACATACATTTTCTCCTTTTATGATAAACTCTCTGACCTACAGCAAGAAATGTAGATTTGCTTTTCTTGAAAAGCAATTTTCAGCATCCATCTGGCTTCGTGGTCTTTTGGACAGAAAAAAAAAATACACCTGAATGGAGGAAAATGGAGGGAAATTGTTTTTCCACCCTGCAATAATGTGTGCAATTTCAAACCCATTTCCCCACTGTAAATGGTGGAGAAAACAAAATAAAAAATTAAGTGCTGCTGTGGGCCCTTGCAACATTTCCTTCAGCTTCAACCCATCATCTAAGCAAACAAGATGTCAAAATCATTTAGACTTCTTCTTTTAAGGCAGGGCAAATCTTTTAATTTAAAACAGCTGAAATTGTTCCAGCAGTTCCAGAAATAGTGGATTTTCAGCTGATCACAATTATTTTACAGGTTGTTTCAGCTTTGTCAAACTTGCACTTTTTTGAGGACAATTTCTGACTAAGATTACCTCGAAGGCTCGAGGTGTTACTCTTGTCCTTAGTTGAGGGTAGTGCTTTATTCCAGTGGTTGTCAGGTGAGAACCCAGAAGGGTTATTACCAGTCTTTCTGCTTCTCTATCTCTTTCAGTTGTATTTTACCTTGTGCTTTCGGCACAGGTCAAATCCCATGGACTGATCCACAGGAATTCACCAATAGTAGGGAAGCAAAATTAAGCTGTGGTCAGTAGCTTCACTTTGCTATAAGAGGAGTTTGCTGGAAACTTTAAGATTTCACATGATCTTACATCATATGTACTATGGGACACTTCATCTAGTGAGTGTAGCAGTAGGATCACAGCAGTGGGACCTTAAGGATTGTCTCATTCCAACCCCCATTGCCATGGGCAAGGACACCTTTCACTAGACCAGATGGCTTCAAGCCCTGTCCAACCTGGCCTTAAACATTTCCAGGGCATTCACAGCTTTTCTGGGCAACCTGTGCCAGGGCCTCAGCCACCTTCATGGTAAAGAAATTTTTCCTAATATCTAGTCTAAACCTGGCTTTTTTCAGTTCAAACCATTCCCACATGTCCTATCACTCCATGTGCTTGACAAAAGTCCTTCTCTAGCTCTTTTCTAGCACCTGGCAGGTGCTATAAGTTCTCTCTGGAGCCTCTTCTTCTCCAGGCTGCACAGCCCCAGGATCCTCATTCTTGTATTCATAGTGCCTGTGCAGTAGAAGAAATAAATGTCTTTAGTGTTACCACTTGAGAGAATCTCAGTAGAAATCCCTGCCTGTGGGAAGAAGCTGAGATAAAAGCAAGGTGGGTTCGATAGCTCTATATAAGGACAAAAATCTTCCTTTACTATTGCTCCTCGAGCTGCTTATGCAGCCCTGTCGCTGCTGAGCTGTAACGGAAAAAGAGCCTGCATTAAAAATCCTGGGATAATTAACAGCCCCATCACTCACAGGGCTGCCATTTGGAAGCTGCTTTTGCTTTTTCCATTAAGTTGGTAAATTTTGCCAAAGTGTTTTTCTTCAGTGTTTTGGCACTTGGCCCTTCTCTCAACTCTTACAGTATTGGCTGAGTGAGGGGTCCAGGAGCAGGGCTGGGGCCAGCTGGATCCCACATTGTGCATTCATCTCCTTTATAGCCCCGTCAGTGTCACTGGAATGAAACTACGTGCTGGATTTTCCCCTAAGACTTGTTCTCCTCATTGTGTTGATCAACAAGGATTTTGGAAGCAAATTTGGGTTGTGAAGGTACTCCTCCAAAAAATATGTGGAACTTGTGTGCAGCACTGGTTGTACATAGCTGTACAAATCTGATCCTTACTAGAGCACAGGTTCTTAATACCTAGAACTCCTGCTGTCCTTAGTGTTTGCCCCCTTGTCTTCCCATGCTCCAATCAGGCAGTTGAGCCCTGATGATGATATTCAATGAGGTCTTTGATCCAAGCACATGTGGAATTGTGTCCATCTTAAAACTCCATTGCTCCTTTGGAGGTGAGCACAGAAATGCAGTTTTTCATGAAAAATGGACTGTAGTCTCTTTTAAGCACTGCTAGAGGTGGCCATGAAGAATCATCCCATTCTGCTTCCCTTCCTCCATCCCCTGAAGGAACTAGAACAGAAGTTCTCCTTGAACTTAGCAGTGTCTTCAGCCTGAGAGTTGTGTCCTAAGGGATGAAGTGGTCAGAAAACTACCAAGTCTCCCCAGGTGGAATCTCCTGAGTATGATGAGGGTTTCCTGGTTAACATATGGCTGGCTGCAGAACATGGCGAAAGAATGATGGGGTCGGGCTATTCCAAGGTGCTGTTCCTTCATGGAAATTATTGTTCCTACAACTAAAGCAGCCTCAGAAATGTGCAGCCCAATGTCAGGGTGATGGAAACTGCAAAGGAGGACATGGATGGCTTCAGAACCATTTATTTCCCAGTCGATGCAGGGCCACTCCAATATTTTATCCATTCAAGCCTTAAAGTATTAGTTAGTGGCTGGATTCCTGGATGGATTTTTACATTCAAGGCCAGCTTTCCCCACTGATGTAAATCACTGTGGCTTCTTTTTAGCTGTGGGAAAGGGTCTCCTGTGCTGAGAGGGTCTGGCCCAGGGTAATACATTATTTCAGAGGATGCTTTCTTGTGCTAAAGCTGAGGCTTGATGGTAGGAGAAGAGTGGTCTCTAATCCCATTTGATATACGATTTGTGTGTCAGATCTGGAGAGAGGAGCAAGCAGTACTTTGGCATGGCTTCTCACAGCCCAGTATTTGCACTGGCTTGGCTGAAGTGACGAACAACCTGTGGATGTCCCACGCTGCTGTCTTCTGGCTGAGGACTTTCTGTAGTTTACATTTCTGTCTGTTCTTCCAGCAGCCTTTGTTGATGAAGCTGTTAAATATCATCTCTAAAAGATGAGGGAATTCAATCTTCAAACTTTCCACTGACAGCTTTAAGTGAGCCTAACCAAAGAGTTTCCTATGTTCGTTAGTTGGCTACAAATCAAGGAAGCTGATGGGGAAAGGCAGAGAGGCTTTAGCTACCTTCCTGGTAAAAGTTTTTCCTTCTGTTGCTGTTTTCAATGGCACTCGATTGCTTAAAGCTGAACTAACAGAGAGGTTTGTCCAATTCCCTCTCAGGCGTGAAAGGGTCTGTGAGAGCATGGGCTTGGGAGTTTGTGGATCTCACACTTTCCAAACTTTCCTGCCACACCAAGCTCATGAAAAGACCATTCTCACAGGGCGCTGAATGGTTAGAAGCTGCTCCATCTTTGCATTTGGGCATAAAATAAGGAATAGATCCACATAGGAAGTTGCAGGTTTAAAATATTTTTAAGTGTACAGTAAAGCATTAGGACTTGGAATTTGTCTGCTGAGATGCAGGTGGCACAGCTCTGTCAGCCTGCTTTCTACCCATGTCCTCACAGACCTGCACATGCACACCTGACATGTCTTTTGCCCTTCCAGTTTTGAACTATTTCTCCATTCTCTCACGTTTCTGATGGTCCATCCAAGATGGGCCGAGTGTTAAAGAGGAGCAGCAGCAAAGGGACCCAGCACTGAATGACCCTGAATCTCAAAACACTGATCCGGTCCTTGCTCAAGGCTTGATCAGCAGCCCCTAATACCATTGGGAAAACCTTTCACTGAATTCAGTGTGCTTTAGATGACTTTAAAGCAGCAAAATGAGATCTTAGTTGGAATCTATGTCCTGGAGACGTGGTCACTGTCACTGCCTTCACTAGGCTTAGGATCAAGGAGTAGACCCTTAACAGGAGGAGTAGTTTTTGTTACTAATGTTGTAGAAACTCATTATTTTTTCTTCTCTTCCAATTTTAGGGGATTCTGCTTTCTCTGGACTGTATTATGTTTTACCTGGTTCCTGGGATTCACACAGGGAAATTCTGAAGGTAAATTACACTTTGTTTTTCTTTTTTTTTCCCTCTTTCAACCAAAGTAAAAGCCAAGTCCTTTGGCACCAGTGTAGGGCCATTTAACAATGTCTGAGCCCAGTGCAGAGAGTTAGATGCATATATTGCTTTTGGTTGCAGTACTGGTGATAAAGATGATGCAGTTAACAGCTGGCAAAATAATCGGGTTTTTTACAGGTGAGTACGTGCCCCACAGGATTTTCAGAGTGTTTGTCTGTCTGGTGGAACGGGTGGGAATGAAACACTTTGTGTCTAAAATGTCACTGGCATCTACCTGCACTTGCCAAGACTTAGCTGCTTTCAGAAAGTGCCTCTTAAGGCTGAAGCATTATGGAATTGTCTCTAGCTGAGAGATTTTTGACTTGACTTGAAGGCACCCCAAGTATGCCCCTGACAGCACACAGGGTGTTATATATACAGAAATTATGTGAGTTCTTAAACTAAAAGCAAAATTAAGGAAAAAAAACCCACGAGGTTGGTTGATAATGGAATTACTGTATCTGGTTCAGTCCCTGTGCTATAAGGGAATATTCTATAGAGGAGTGATCATACACCTTAATCAAGGGTTTACACCCCTTCCCCAGACATCACCTCCCTAGTGCTGCTGGGGACAGGACAAAAGGTTGGGATATAATAATCAGTAACCACACAAGAAGAGATAAAAAGCTTCAGAGTCAACAGCAACAGAAAAATTAATTCATGTTTTACAGCTGATAGCAGGATCCAAACATCTCTGCAATATCTGATTGTAAAGGAGCCTTCTCCTCTTAAAATAACAGCACCTCTTCCCACGTGGATGTTTTACATGGGTATATGCTGGCTCTGAACAGCTTTCCCTGCAATCTGCAGACAACACTAAGTGGTCTAGCAGGCTCCAGGGCTCTCCTCTCAGTCTCAAAAACATGAAGGAAAAATAGAAAGTTGGTCAATGCTCAGCTGTCAGCCAGCCCATGGAGCACTTTTTACAGGGGGAGAATAGATCCCTGCCATCAGCAATTTTGAAGAATGTAATATTTTCCAAATTCTGCCTCCGTGCAAAAAAGGTGAACATCTGGCTGAATTACTTAGTCAAGCAGTTTTCAGAGTAAGTTTTATGTCAGCTCATAAAAAGGCAGAACAAATACTGTGTCTTGGCATCCCTCTTTTCAAGTAGATTATAATATTATTTAGGTTCATCTCTATCCATCATTTTACTCTCATCATAATTAAGGGATGGTGCCATGTCTTTTGATTGTTACCATCAATCTAAAGCAAATGCTTTCCACTCTCATTGTGTTTACCTTAGTGTAGTAGATAACACCTCTCTGAGATACTTTTCTCTGTGATAAAAGAATTTTTAAAAACTTGCTTGGTTTCCATGCGATGAGAGAGAGGATTCCCTTCTTGATAGCAGAAAATAAAAAACTTCAATGTAAGGAAACGTTGGTGACTTGAGGCTGTATTATCACCAGGATTTTCAAACATCAGGTTTACAAGCAGTTAGAGCTTGTTCATAGGTCAGTGTGAAGATGAAATTAAACCAATGCCATGGGCTTTTGAAAATACTCTACTTAGTACTCTAAGGTTTAGGGGTCTTCCTGCACATCGGAAAATCAGGGAATGCAGAGGATGATCTTTCCATAAGTGTTACAAATCCAGAAGATCATGAGGTTAGTGCATTCATCTGCTGTGCACTGACTAAGGGTCTGGGCAGTAACTTTTGGAAATGCAGCATTTATTCAACCCATTTTTAGCTGTGGGCATCACATCTTGGCTGTTGGAATCTGGGAAGCTGCAAGTTATTTCCCTCCTGCCTTTTGGCTTCTTTTTCTTATAAAGCTTCTTGTGTGGGGAGAAGAGGGGGGGAAAGAAAGAGAAGAGAAGGAGAACAATAAAATATTTTATCCCCTCTTTCAGAGGTGATCATGTGGTTGTTCAGAAATCTCTGTGCATCTCACTTCATGCACAGAGTCTGTTAGAAAAGTTTTTCTCAGTTGCGCAAATGCTGCTACAGGATTGTTGCTCCTTGCTTTGAGGCACCTGGGACCAGGCAGCTCTAAGTGAATGGATTTTTTAAATAATGTGTTTTGATGGAAAAAATCCACAGAGGAAAAATTTGAAGGGGAAAAAATGCTCTGCTAAACTTGGAGCTGCTTAAGGAAGTCAAAACTACCTTGCATTTTATGTTAGTTGATGACATCCTGTCATCCCAGGGGATGTGCCCCACCAGCCCCAGGCAGTCAGCATGGAATGGAGAGGCGTGGGCTGGGTGCACAGGAGTCCTGAGCTCTGTGCCTGGACCTGCTGCTGGAAAGTCCACATACGTGTCCTGCATGAGGTCTCTTTTAATCGGATTCTGTGTAGGCATCCAGCATTTGGCTCCACTTTAGTGGGTTTTGAGAGAAAGGAGTGTTTGGGTTGTGCTTTTTTCTCCTTAAGCACTGCTGGATGCAGTTGCTAACAAGGCAGTTGGATTGGGATTGCAAACAGCAGTGGCATCCTCTGAGCAGAGAAACATCCTTGGGTCTTTGCAGAGCAGCTACCAAATGAGTAACTGCTGGAGTGTTCAGCATCTCTAGCAGAGACAACCACTGTCTGTCTCTGAGAGAGAACCTAAAAATACATGTAGAAATTGGAAGCTGGAGTCTAGCTCCTAGTTTAAGTGGTAAATTTATTTCCTTAGGGATAAATCCTGATGCCTTTGAAGTCTGTGGCAAGAGTCCCACTTGACTTTACTAAAGCCAGGCTTTGGCCTTTGCTATTTCATGGGCTCTGGAGATTATCCAGTATGAAGACACTGATTCATCCGCTGAGTGCAGAGAGGGGAAGGCTGTGCTGAGGGACAGTCCCACCGGGGAATATGGAATATAAGCAGTGGGGGACCAAGGATTTCATAGTATGGGAGATGTACTGTCATTAACACTTGCACATGCTCTGCAGTAAATTATTCCCTCTGCACAGAGTGGGAAAATTTCCATCCTCTTCCACATCTGACACACCTTCTCCAGGGTAGTGTCTGCTAGAAAATGAGTCAAGCTTCCTTAAAAAAGAGAGGTAGGAATAAAGCTGAACTCAGACAAGGTAAATATTGATTGACTCGTTCTTACATACAAAAATGGCCAAGGCTTTTGTCAAAGTCAAGGAACAGAGGTTTTCTCATCATTCTCTTCTCTTCTTGGCCAGCAGCATTACAGGCCTCAGACTGCTTGAGTCTACAACCCTTCTGGCCAGCACCAAAGGTTCCCTTTTAAGAGACAGTTCTCCAAATATTGTGTTTTGCGCTGAACATTTAATAGTTAAGGGTGGAAGAGATCAAATGCAAAGGCCCCTTTAGAGAAGGAGCTCATTTTTCTCCTTGGACAACCTTTGATTTACTCAGCCCTACACATCTTGGTGTCATCCACAAACTGCCTGAGGGTGCTGTCAATCCCCTCGTCCAGGTTGTTCGTCCATACCACATAGATAACATCTTTTATTAGACAAAATGATCAAGCTGGAGTAAGAGAACAAACTTTTGGGCACATGAGCATTTATTTCAGGTCTAGGCACATTTACCTGTGCAGCTTTTGTCACGTAGACCTCAGCATCTTCCCCAGTTAATTAGTTCAGCTGAGGCTGCTGCCAGCTGGCCCCAGTTTGTGTTGCTGTTGCCTGCTAACCTTCTTTGGACTCTGAGCTGTGAGTGACTCCTGATAGACCTCTGGGCCAAAAACCAGAGGATTCTGATTGTCTGTCCATTGCAGACTCCTCCTGTGTTTGGTGGAGGAAGGTGCCTCTGGACATCAATCCTTCTCATCTTGGCTCTTAGGTGACAACTGCTGGAGGCAAGTCTTACCTTCACTGTTCAGTGGCAGCCATAACTGATTTCTTAGCTCTTCACAAATTAAACCTGGTTCTTCCAACCTATTAAAATAATTTAAAGCTGTAAGATGATCTGCTGGGGAAAAAAGTACTGCTGTTGAGGACTTTGAGCAGTTCATTGAAATCTAGGTGCAATTTTTTCATGCTGGGAGGCACCTCCACTTCCTTAAACTCTACAAAGATCAAAAGCTGCTTCTTAGTAATTTGGAGAGAAACACATACAAGGCTTTTGCTCCTTTTGGAAGTTGTGTTACTTGCCTTCTGGGGATTTA
This sequence comes from Serilophus lunatus, assembly GCA_013399895.1. Classification (NCBI taxonomy): domain Eukaryota; kingdom Metazoa; phylum Chordata; class Aves; order Passeriformes; family Eurylaimidae; genus Serilophus; species Serilophus lunatus. Next base: position 2,260,785 of record VXBA01000881.1, on the reverse strand, counting down.
AGATTTTGCAATCGGAGCTCAGCCTGTTCAAATTCCTTTCCAGCTGTGTGGTCAGTACTTAGAATTAAATCCCAGAGAAGTAGACTATTGGTGCTCAGTGGGAAATTTCCTTGTAGTGAGGTCAGCTCCCTCCAGAACATCTGGAGCTGGTCCCTGGTGGGACAAGAGATCTAGCCAGATGCGCCATGGAGCTTGATGCATTTTGTCAATTGCTGGTAACCAAGGTGGGCATGCCCTTGCTCCTCATACAATGTGCAGAAGAGCTGTAAGTTCTCCATTCTGGGTGTTTGAATGCATATATGTGAGAGGCTGGTTGGGGTTTCCTGCACACTGTTGCCTTTATATGGACTGGTAGGGTCTCCCTCCATACCTATCCAGCCTTTGGATTGTCCAGCACTTGACATATTCTTTGTGCTTCCCTTTCAGATGTGGATGTTCTTCAAAGACTGGGCCTGTCAGGGAAAAGGCCATCAAGTGGATGGTCCTCATCACGTACAGTTCCTCAAGGAGTCATTCCTTTCAAATCAGGGGTCATCTTCACTCAGCGAGCACGTGTTGAAGCACCAGTCAGCACCATCCTCCCCACAGGCTCCAGCACTGACCTGCTCCTGGTGCTGAGCCTCTGCTCCCACCGCATCAACAATGCTTTTCTCTTTGCTGTCAAGAGCAAAAAGAAAAAACTGCAGCTGGGGGTCCAGCTTGTGCCTGGGAAGATCATAGTGTATGTGGGTCACAAGCGCTCTGTATATTTTGATTACAATGTCCACGATGGCCAGTGGCACAATATGGCCATCAACATCCGTGGCCAGACAGTCACTTTATATACTTCTTGTGGGAAGCACAGAGTACATGCGGATTTGCATTTGAAAAAGGACGAGGCATTGGATCCACATGGGTCTTTCCTCTTTGGGAAGATAAGCCAGCACTCCGTGCAGTTTGAAGGAGCCATCTGCCAGTTTGATATTTATCCTTCTGCCAAGGCAGCTCATCATTACTGTAAATACCTGAAAAAACAGTGCAGGCAAGCAGACACCTACAGGCCAAACCTGCCCCCTCTCATCCCCCTCCTGCCCAGGGACCCCAGTGCCTCCCTCAGTACCCCACAGCATTTGGATCCCTCGCTGCAGGGTCTTAAAAACCTGACCACTGCTGCCCCATCCTTGGAGTTTGGCAGGGTCACTGCACCCCTCAAGACTAGAGGTTCAGGTGCAACAACCATCACATTGGCGTCAACCGCACCTTCACCACCAAGACTCACAACCAAAGCCACAAAGGTCACAGTGGCCCCACCTGTCCTGTCAAGTACTGAAACACAGCCACCCACCCGCTCGCTCTCTCGGGGAATGGGGACAACCCTCAGGGTGTCTTGGCCCACTCCCAGCACACATATGGAGAAAACTCCCCTTCCCACTGCCAAAAAGGCCCCACCAACAAGCCAGAGCCCCATCACGGCCAGCAGGAAGGAGTCTAAGCAAGAGACCAAAAAGAAGATCAACCAAAAACCAACCCTTGAGCCCTCCACAGCAGCCAGTACTGTAAAGTCAGTGAGGAGGATGACTGATAACACAACCAGCTATGTCCACCTCGTCACCCTAAAGCCAACCCCACAGAACCCAATCAATGGGCCCGCTCCAAAGAAGCACATGCCGTCCCCCACCAGGAGAGTGGATCCTCTGGTGTACACCAAACCCACCCTGGGGTCTGCCCGTCCTGTCTCCAGAGCAAGGCCACAGGCCTTCAACCTCACAACTCCAGCTTCAACGGATGGCTATCAAATCTTTGACCCCCTGGGACCCACTCCGTTTCCATTTTTACTGGGATATCCAGGAGTGAAAGGAGAGAGAGGACCTCAGGTATGTTCAGGCTCTTCGTGTTGGCTATTCCTGGTCACAGCTCAGCTCAGAGGCTGGCAGACAGCAACCTGCAAGGGTTTTTGTGGAGCTTAGCAGAGTGCGACAACTTGGAACTGCAGCCAAGCAGTCCTGCAATCCTGATTGTCAAAATTTTAGCATAAATCTTAGTGTGAACTTGAGTGTTCTGTGATATAGTGGGTGCCTCTTAAATATTTGTGGTTAAAGTTGCTGCCTAGTGTTAGATTAAAAAAAGAGAGAGAGAAATCCCAACTTTTTACCTTCTAATTGATGGTTAAAATTTTAATGGCCACTTCGGGGCTCTATTCCACACCCTTGGTTTTTCTCAGATCACCTTCCACAGAAAATCCAGATGCCTCAAATTAACTATTTCTTACCATTGGTTATTACTTTGTTTTGTATCTGATAGTCATGTGTCCAGAAAAGTGCTCTCTTTCAGCAAATGCAAGTACAAAGATGGCTTCAGGATTCACTTTATAAACAAACTCTCCTCTATTTTTATGGTATTTGTTTGTTTGTTTTGTTTTGTTTCTCGCAGCCCTCACTTTAAACATGCAAAAAGTTTCCTTTATAAATTTAATCCTTGCATTCCACACACAGTAACCCCTCTCAGGGTGTATATCTTGGCCATGGTAAAAGCATACACACATTTTGTAATGCTAAAAGCAGTCAGGCTTCACTAATTATCTGCTAGGTGTTCTCTTTTTTTCAAATGCAAACAAGATCTTAAACTGGGCAGCTTTTAGGAGGATTTGGTGTTCCAACCAAAATTGTCAATAGGAGAGAGGGGTAGTACATGTAAAATAAGTTTCTCCCACAAAGAGTCTTTGGTTGCCAAGTTCCAGCCTAGAACAAATTTTTACAGCTGACTTCTTAAAATAGTGAAAGAAGGGTTTACAATGGAAATGTTGAGGCTGGTGTAAGGAACGCAATCACCAGCACTTGTGTCTGCTGCTCGTTGTTGTAACACCTAAAGTGGAATTGTTGGGTCTTCCTAAGTCCTCAGTGGGTGTCTAAGGGTTTGCACTTCCAGCCTGTCTCTTCTCAAAGCTGGGTGGTGATTTTTCTCCTGGTACTTTGGGAGTGGAGTCACCAAGGGGAGTGTTTTGTTCAAAGGTTCCCACCTCTGGGAGAGGTGAAGGTGCTGCCTGGGCAGGAGGGATGAGCACAGCCCTGATGGAGTCTTCGAACTTAGAGGAGTTTTGCCTAAATTGCTGAGTAGACAGAATGAGCTCCAGGGTTTTGATCTTTCAGCAGGCTTCTGTGTTTTGTGGAGAGTCATTTCAGGCATGTTTCCAACAGGAGAAAATCAGTAATTGTGAATTTCCCTTTAAACACCACTTACCTGTAAGAGGCGAGTTATGGTCACTGCTCCAAGTCCATCAAAATCCTGACCTCTGCCACCTTACTGCCCTGCAAGTGCCATGAGGTGGCCAAGCTCCAAGCCCCTGCAATGTAAGGAGCTTATTATTGAACTCGAGTGGAAAATCCCTCTCAGTTTGTGAATCATAGCAAAGAAATGGATTCAGGCTGTGGAGGGCTGAGGGAAGAGATGGCCGGATTTTTCCATCCTGTCTGAGAACAACTGGAGTCCTGAATTGAGGGAAAGGAGAACATTTTGAGGCTCTGTCTGGCCTTATCCTCTTTGACTGCTGGAAACAAAGTCAGGGTTTGGGGAGGGAAAGGTTATGGCTTGGCTGGAGCTGGCTGCAGCACAGTGCTCGATAGCTCCTGTGACTCACTTTGAGATCTCTGTACCATACTTCCTTGGATGTCTCTGACATGGGAAGGGGAAGAGGAGGAAAGGCCGGAATGGGGATGACATGTTGAGAAATTAATGCAGCACTTCTATGGCCAGACGAGCATGTTTCAGAACAAGTGCTGATAAATGTTCTGTGCTTGAGTAATTACCTGGCGCCGTCCTCGCGCTGCTGGGCAGACGTTTGTGATGAGGTCAGTGATATCACAGCCTGACTCTTTGCCTGGCCAGGGCAGGTTATGGGCTGGGAATGTCATCTGGTGTCTGGCACACGGGGGAAGGATACGGTGATTAATTTGTTTTCCAGGTTGTTGCCTGATACAAGGTCTCTTCAAGAAGACTGTCACTCTGGGCAGAGATGTGATTTGGGGAACTGCCTTCTGCCTTCTGCCTGTTCTGCAAAGGTTGGGGCCACCTTGGATGTTATTTCTGGGCAGAGGCAACAGCACCCTGCTTGTCCCTTCCACAGCACCTGGAAAGAAAGGGTTATCATTCATCCTGATCATCCCAAAATCAGAATGGGAATAGCAGCCACAGTGCAAGACAGTGATGACTCAGGCCCTGCGGTCTCTGCAGTTGTGGCTTTGTGAGTTCTACCAAAATAACTGTGGAATAATCTTAGCTATGCAGAAGGGCCCCAATGCCCACAACTGAGGGACATGTTTGATGGTTAGAGGAGTGCAAAGGACTGAGAGGATCTGTTCACTTAGGAATAAAATTCAGCAGCGTCCATGTATTAATTTGTCCCGAAGGATCACCAGGATGCTGTGCAACAGGAAACAGAGATGCTGCATCCCATATGCAACTCATGATAGAGCATTAATTCTTCAGGAATGTTGGGTTTGCTGGGTAGATAGAGGCAGGGTAATATATTCTTAAAAAAGAAAAACTTCTTGGGAGCCATTAATAACCACAAGCATTTGGGATTTTGGCTCTACATTTCTTTTGGAGAGAGGAAATAACAAAAGGAACACCCAGACATCATGCGAAGTCAGTAACGCAGCACTGACTCAGCAGCTGGCAAAGGTCTCTCTGAATCATCCCTGCTGCCCTCAGCACCTCTGCCAGCAGAGCTCCAGGCCCTGCACAGGGCCTTATGCTCAGCTTACAGAGCAGTGTGACCCCATCACATGGCTGCAAGCAGCCTGGACACAACCACCCCCCTCCCACACCAAAGAAAATCATAATACATACTGAAAAATAGTATTTTGTTGTGAATGCGTCAAGCCCTTGAACCTTTGTAAGGCTGTGATGTGACGAGTGTTTGAATCCTCTGGTGGGTGTCTGGACCAGCAGCAGGTTTGACAGGGAGATTTCAGGGGGCTGCTGTAACCTCTCCACTGCCCACCAGCACTGTGCAATGGGATAAAGCTGCAGCAACCCCTCTGCCCTGGCGTGGCTGGGATCTAGCACGGTGTACCCCAAGCTGGACCTTTCTCCTCCTATATAAGCCTTCAGTTCCATTAGTTTTTGGTCCCTACAGACAAGCCTGTCTTGACTCTGGACAAGTGTCTGAAGGTTATTTTTAGAGCAAGAAAACGACACCAGACACTGGATGTGCAGAGGAGCAGCTGAGTTCACTAAGGGGCTGTGGAAACACTGAGTAGCATAAGAGGAGCAGGGAGGGAGAGGGTGTGTTTCCATTGACTCCTCAAAGTATCCAGGTCAGAGGAGACCTCGGGACAGATGTGCCCCAAACCATCAGCTCCATCCATCCAGCACAGTTCCATCCTCACACCACAGCTCCACCCCCACAGTGCATGGCCAGGAGCCTCAGGTTGGAGCCAGTGGCAACAACCCAGTGAGGTGAAGCATTGCCTGGCAGGAGGCCCTTCCTCCCTCCCTCTTTACCTCTTTCCAAGGCAGATGTGTTTCTGAGCACCTCCCCAGTCTAGACTGCTCCAGCTGCCATCTTCTGCACGAGCAGTTTGTTTTGGAGCCCTGCTCCTTCCCTAAAGAAGCAATCCCAGCCAATTCAATCAGTGGGCAGGGAAGAGAGGTGATTGGGAACGCTGATAAAATATGAAGTGCCTATTTCCAGTCCTCCTTGTACCAGAAAAGGCTATTCAAGACGCCAATTTATGATAAATTAAGGAACACACAACATGCTTGAATGTCTCTTAATGAATGAGTCATATTAATAAAAAAAAAGGGAGACTGCATGCTTTGTATAATACATGGGAAAAGTTTTAGTCTCACACAGTTGGATCAAATTTTTTTGTTAATTTAACCAGAAATACCCCTGAAGGGAAATCTTCTTGCAGGCAAATGACCAGGCATCAGAGAGGTCTATTTACATAAAATAAAGTTAATTTTGAAGAGCAGCAGTCAAAAGTGTGTTTGAGATAAATGTGCTGCAAAGGATGTAGGATTGTACAAAATACAAGTATTTTTATAAATCTTTAAAAATAGAAAGTGATTAGTAGAGTAGATGATCCCTCTATTTCTTCCCAGCCTTTCAGACTCCCTTCCAAAGTCTGAGATTGCTTCGGAGACTGTTCCTGAAATGTCTCTATAGAAAAGCTGCTTGTATCCAGCTGGAATACTAATATTTTTATTATGCATTGTGCCACTTCTGTATTAGGAATCCAGTTGTGGACGAGGACCTTGCTGTGATAGGTGTTGTACAGACCCAGAACAAACATCTGTGCCTATTGCGGAAATCGTATTACAAGGCTGGCTCTCCACCAGCAGCTCAACTTCTGCCAGAATTATGAGGGCTTTTTGTTCTTAGACTGGTCGAAACCCAGATGTGTCCAAATTTTAATATGATAAGTCTGCCCTGGAGAAGAAAGTAACCAAAGTGCTGGATTTATTTTTTTCCCTCCCCTGAAATTCCACCTTTGCTTTAGCCAGTACTTGAAGCCAGATTTTAGTTCAGTTCCTGTCTTCCCTCTCTGTCCTGTGCCTGGCAAGGCCAGGGAGGTGAGGTGTCTATCTCTTGAAGATGAGTCTTCTCCTCCTCTTCTGTTTTCCAGAGCAGGAAATTTTTCATTCCAGTGCTGCCCCTGTAGCTGCTCTGTCCCTCTGTGCTCGTGCTTCCCAGACATAAAGGGTAGATTTTGGCAGTGGCCTTGCATATGAAATATATTTCTTCCTCTGGGAATGTTTCTTTCTCTGGGAAAAAAAACAAGTCAGGTCATTTATCTGCAGGGATAATGTCACTGCTCAGGATTCGGTGCCAATGTGAGGAGAAGCTTTTGATGGTTCTTCTGAGCTCTTTTATAAGTTGGCTTCTACCACACGCATTAGCACCTGAGACAGAAGAAGGTTCTCTCCTCAGTGTTTTGCACCTCTGAAACAGCCTTTCCTGGGATACAGGAGACCTGTGCCACTAGTGCTGGGCGGGGGTACAGAGTAAGGGGAGGCAGAATTATATTGGATGGATCCTAATGTAAATGTGTTTGTCTGTTAGTGTGCACTGTAATATGAGCTTAATAGTTTCCTGGGAAACCTCAGCTCTTTGCTGCCAGGGTGAGTACTTGTCCCTGGGTAAATGACTGCAGGAATCCTTTGCTATCTGACCAAGTTGATTCAGAAGTCATTCAAAAGGAAGCAAGTAAATTCTCAAATCTCCAGCAACAATTCCTGTATCCAGTACGCTTTCATTCAAGCCTTCCACAACAGGTTCAGCCTTGCTGAGTTTGGAGCTCTGAAGGCACCTTGCTTCCCATGGCACTGCTTGAGGCAAAGGAAACATTGTGAGAGGGGCCACGGTGTGGGAGAGGCAGAGGTATAAACTGGCAGCAAGAGGAAATGGTGAGATTTCCCTTATCCTCAGGGTCCAATGTATTTCCCTTTCAGACAACTTAGCTTAATTTTCCATTTGCAATTTGAAGCTCAAAAAACGAAGATAAAAAAAAGGGGCCTTTTGTGCCAGAAAGGTTCCCAGCAGCAGCTTAGAATAAATCCCATAATCATTTAGTGGGATCGGTCGTCATTGCTAATGCTACCGTGGGAAACTGAGAAGGGTTAAACTTTTATGTGGCTGCCATTAGCTGCTTCAGGAACTGTTCAGGCTGGTTAACAGCTCAGCTGTTTGGCTGGAGAAGAGAGAGAAGAGAGTATCAGCTTCTGCTGTGTTTCTCCTTGATCTCTGATCTTGCTTTGTGTGATAACAGGGTGTGTGTTCTCTGCCATCAGTTTGCTGAAGGAGTAGGCAAGAAGCCAGAGAGACAGGAACTGCAGTGCCAGGAACGGTAGCTCTCTGCGGGAGGCTGTTGGCTCTGCTGATCTCATGGGGTGTCCCTGCTATGGGAGGGCAGCAACAGAGCAGTGATATCTTCCTCTCACTGCCAGGAAAAGGAAACCTTCCTGCCCTTTGGAGCACTTCCCACTGCTCCCTATGGAATTCCCCAGGGATGCTCTAAAGGGTATAATGGAAAGGTCCCCACAGTCTCTGTGTGATCTACTCTGTTAGGGGAGGGAGTGGAGATGTCTCTGGTGAGGGCAGGGGCTGCGTGGGCATCACCCTCAGGTAGGCTCTGGGCACCCTGCTGTGTAGTGGATCATTGATGGATGTCTCTTACTCTCCATGTCTCAGAGCCTTAGGTCTGAAGGGGGACTACATCCATCACTTGTGAGTAGCTGGGCCCTGATCCAGTCCGATTCTCCTCTGGCTGCCTCTCCGGATGCACATTTTTCTTCGTGTGTATTTCAGTATTTCTCTTCCCAGGCAAAGCCAGTTGTGAGACATGGGCCTCTTGTCAGAGAACTTGAGTCTCTTGTCTGAGAGCTTGAACTGGATGATGTGGAAGCATAGGTACAGGGCAGAGGAGAACTGAGTTACTAGGAAGGCACAGTCCGTGTCCTACCCAATCCAGTTACCAAGGAACTGTGTGAGAATCTAGAAGGTGGCCTTGTATCTCACCACTATCTGTGTTCATCCAGCTGCCCCACACTTCTTCCACCTTGGCTGGCTTCTAGTTTGTACGTGATCACATTTTTACCTTATGCAGTTACTGTAGCAGCTGGCACCTTTCAGGCATTCATCCCATAGTCACCTTATCCCTCTTACTCTTCAGGGAAGGAAAAGGAAAGGCTGAAGGAAAGACAAATTAGATCAAAGCAAAATGACAGGGCCTCCTGAATTACATACTGCTCTGTGCTGTTCCAGCTAGAAGCCTTTCCCTTAACTCTCTATTCCCACTTCAGTGCAGGTATTATTATAACTTCTTATTTTTTATTAGCTTCAGTTTGTTCTGAACAGCCCCTATTTTTGGAGAAGACTTTTGCTCAAGTGGCCAAGTATAACTGCAGCTGTTGTTAGCAGAAAGATGGAAAAGGTCACCTCAATTCTGGTACACAGGGAGCACTATCTCAGACAGTTGCATCTTTCACATACTTCTAAGAGTAAATGGGGATGGGTATTGATGAAGAAGAGGTTAAGGACTTGAATTAATCTTTGGCAAACTCTATTAAAACTGTCGCTGTCTCAGTTGCACTGCATTCGTGGTTTGATAGTTAGCATCCCAACTAAAAGGACAAGGGGACTTTTTTAATAAAAGCTTGGATTCTGGTGCACAATTATACACGAGGCTTAAAAACCCCTACAATTACGTGTCTATTTGCACAGCTGTATAATTGCATTATGCACGGGGCCCTGAGCTGGCACAATGGCAGGTTGCAACTCTGGGCATATTGCTAAAATGAGGGTCAGCTGTATCAATGGGGGTTGTTAATACAAGGACCAGTAATAATGTGTTAGCCAGCACTAAGCAACGTGCAGAGGGGTCAGATGTAGTGTCCCAGGCTATAGAGACTGGATATCTCCAGGTCATGCAGGGCTGGGCAGTAGCAGTGAGGGATACAGTGACAAGAGTCCTCCCTGCATGTCTCAGTGTGTGGCATTAACTCTTCTATGCTGTGAGGGCTCTTTTAAAGCAAGCCTTTTCTTATCATCATTGCTACAGCTAAAGCTAGTTACAGAAAAACAATAATGTTATGACATATATATTTTCCATGATAAATTAGTAGCACAGAGAGACCTACACTGGGCTTTGCTTATTCCTCCCCTGATTTTTTCCTATTATGCCAATCTTATATCAATTACTTTTATACAACTTAATATGCTGCTTATGTGTAGGAGTATTGGTAATATCAGAGGAGTGTTTATTCACCAGTTTCCTATATGGTTCAGGCAAGTTTTCTCTGTTCCTAGGCACGAGATTTTGGGCAGGGATTTCCAAGATTTGCTTTTTGTTACTAAATTCTGCCTTTGATGACTCCTGAGAACTCTGTTAGAGATCACAAGCTTTTCACTCTTGCTCAGGGGCAGTACCAGGCTGAGCAGCTCTGGAAGTCCTGTAGCAGCAGGGCCAGCCTGGCAGTGGGCTCTGCTTGGAGAGGAAGTCCTACAGGGATGACCCAGTGGGGAGGGAATGAGGCCATACTGGGGCCAAAGTGCAGCTGAGGGGCTCATCCTGCACCTGCCCCACACAATGCTCCTGGGACCTGCTCTCCTGCCCAACGCACAATCAGAGAGCTCAGGCTGCCTTCCAAACATCCTTCAGTCTGCTGCTCTGGACCTCTCTCCCCTGTGAATGCAATGAAAACTTGCCTTTTGTAACAAGCTACCAGAATATAAATCCTCTGAGACATGCTTCAATTAACAGTTATTCTTGTTAGACATGTTTGGCTTGGAGGAAAAGAAGTTCTGAAGAGTTATTAGGAGTTGCAGATGGCTCTCTAGTAATCTGAATGCTCTAGTCCATTGAAAAAACTGAATAAATAGATTATTACATTCAAAGGAGTTCAAACCTCATTGGCTAAGTATTTTTTCCTAACCTGTTTCAGATCAGTGCACAGCTGGGCCCCTGCTATCTCCACTTCATTCTCACCCTCTTCCAAGAGCCCTCACTACTCTGACGTGTATGACTTGACCTTCCCTGTAATACAGTGCCATATTTTAGAATTTCCAACATTGACACCAATTTTTATTACATTTTATAGCCCGACACTTTAAAATATGAAGTGTTGGGATATGATTATATTGTAACTCATGTAGGAACCTACAATACCAAGAATTACACTTGTCCAGCTGACACAGATTATAACACACCACGTTCTTCTCTTGCCAGGATGCTAACACATTATTCCTGTTGTTTGTTAGCATAAGAAAGTCCAAAGCTGGGGAACAGTTGTGTTACCCCTGTGTTAGAGTACAGGTCCAGGATTGGGGAAGGCTGAAACACAGCTGTGATCTTGGGAATGCAGTCTGCAGCAGAAAGATGTGGATGCTCTGTCTCTACTCTATGGAAATACGTGCTCCTGCAGATGTTTTTGTGCGTGGCTTTTTATCCTCTTATAATAATAACAACATAACTTGAAGGGAAATTTTGGCTGTGGTGCTGTAATTGGCCTTTCTCTCTAGGTCTTCTCCAAATGATTGTGTTATGTGTCTCTGAAATACTGTCAGGTGCACTATCCTGTTACTGAGCCATCATTAATACCTGTTTTTATTTTTCTAGGGTCCACCAGGTCTGCCAGGCTTACCAGGACCCCCTGGCAAGAGAGGTTCTCGAGTAAGTGGTTTGAAAATTTCTATCCACTTGTACTTGTTCTCCCCTTCCTGCTGTTCCAAGGGCCTTTCTATGTCCCTGACAATGAGTAATGATTGCTACAGGCCCATCACTGTTGAGGTCTGGCCTCCTTCCTTTTTCTCATTTTCTGTGCAAGGTTTTCAGGAGGCCCCTCTGCTTATTTGCAGCCTCCCTGAGCTAAGGTTTGGCATCAGGAAAGGCTGGGGACGGATGTTTCCAAATGGCTGTCAGAAGAATGAGCTCTGTCTGTCTCATTTTGTTTCCAGTATCCATTCCTTCTTACAAGCCCAGAGTTGAATAGCTTTGGCTGCTTTTTTTTCTGTCCTTCACTCTCCTCATCTTCCCAAACTGCTTCATTCGAGGTCCTTCAACAGTAGGACCAAGGATTTAACACAAGGATGAGCTTTTGTGTTCCTCAGTCTGAGACCTGCTCTCTTACAAGACCTAAAGCAAAATATCTTAACTGTTCCACAAGATACATTGCAAATTCCTGAATTTCTTCCTTCCCAAATGAAATTCTGATGCAGATCTTTGAACATTGAGTGCTATGCTGAGGAAACATCTGGTGCTCAGTGCTGCAGCAAGCTGTGGGAAAAGCTTGCTGCATTGGCCTAACTCTCCTGGGCTGGGCAAAATGCCTGACCTGGATACAGTGAACTGCTGGCACTGTTTTCCTGGTAGAACGGTGCTGTCCCAAGGTACAGCCATGGAGCCCATTTCCTGAGCACTGAACTGATGTGTGTTGGGAATCAAAAGATGTGAGTGTCTGTGGCTGGAAGAAGGGAATATTTGGATCCGTGATCTAGGCAGCATCCTGGCCTGGCAGCAGAGGGAGATTTCCTCACACATACTTGGCTAAAACTCAACCCCATGTAATGTCTTAAAAGAACAAGCGAGAGGCTGAGAGCTGGGAGGCTCGGCATTCCCCCAGGACACTTGTTACACTCCTGTGAGATCTTGCAGTAACCAGCAAAGATAAACTCACCTTCCTTCTACAACAGTAAAACCCCAAAGGTCTGCAGGACCCCTGCAGCCCGGGCATGGGTGTGACCAGCCCTGAGCACTCATTTGAGCTGTAAAGGTATGGCACTAGAGAGTACCAGGTTCTTGTGTGTCACAGACAGGATGATCTGTTCCACGTTATAGAAGTTCTTCAGTGAAGCATCAGCACAACCTATTGTACAGCCCTGATATCTTCTGTCACAAATTCCCAAGCCTCACCCACATCAGCAGATTGCCCAGCTTTTAGCATCTCCACTAAATCTGGAATTTGGTTCCTACCTCAGCTCACTGCTAACAAGGGGTGTTTGGTGTTACTTCTGGCAATCCTGTGCTCTGCAAACTAGACTCCAGGTCTGGAGTCCCCACCTGCATCCTCTGCCTGCTGCATGAGTGACCAAATTCTGGCTCTATGTCCCAATTCCACTACCTACTAAAACATGAGTTTTTTCGGAAAGAAATAGCGTCGCGGAAGCTGTGTCATAATTTTCTGTGTTATTCTCCAGCTGTTTTGTGCTCCATTCTATATTTAAGAGGATAGTCTGAAAGACAATAAGCAACAGAGGGTTCCTGAGCTCAGTCTCTGCCAGAGGTGCTGAGAATTGGTCCAGGGAGGAGTTCCCAGTTAGGAAGTGCTCAGCACAGCTGAGCCTGGCTTGGCTTGGGCCTCTGCAAAGAGTCTGTGCTAATTTTGGGAGGGGGCAGAAGGGTCACTCTGTGAATGTCTGGCCTTGAGCACTGGAGACAGAAGTACTGTGTGCCTAGATTGTTGTGACTTTATGATGTGTTTCTACTAGTATTTTTTTCTTGTATCTCTTTGGGGTTTAGGGATTTCATTGGAAAGAGGAGCTGCCAGGAACTAAGGCTTAGGGGAATTCTTGCATCTTCTTCTTTTGTTGTGCTTGAGCCACTTAAAAATAAACGTGCAACACTGCAGGGGTCATGTTCTGCCTCTGTCTAACCTGTTCCTCCAACAAAGCAGCTGAAGAGTTCTTGCACCAGCCCATGAAATGCCTCATTAGGCTTCAGCCTAAGAGTGCTCCAGAGTGAAGGTGAACATTGCAGGTGACTTTGCAGTGCTGGATGCCAGGGAAAAGGAAAGATTTTTCTTGTCACCAGTGCACTTTGTGGTCTAATGCATGAGATGTAACTGCCCATGTTGTAACTTGCATAATTTCTACATTATTAATGCAAATACAATTACCTGGTGCATTTGAAAATCTAGTAGCAGCATTTAACACATAACATGCAGCTGTGAAGTTGCTGATGTAGTTTTCCTATCCCTTTGAATTCTATACTGTCTCTGTTTTATTTCTCATTGTCTCTCCATGTTGATCAGGGTTAAATGAAAGCTCTGATTAGCCTTTGGCTTGAGCATGAAACTGTGGTAGGTGACAGTCTGTGAGAAAATCTGGTTGATCCCATGGTTCTGTCTCCTCTTTTCCAGCAGATAAGTATCACCAGGCGTGCTTGTGCAGTCTGAGGGTGGCTCTTCCATGTAGGCAATGCCACCTGGTTTGCAAAAACACATGCTAGCCTCTGTAACAGCATGAAAGAGGTTGTGGTCAGGACACAATCTCGACCTTCAAGTGCAATTCAGGGCAGAGTAGCTGAGTGGGAAGCGACAGTCTTTTTAACATGACAATTTGATGATTTTTAGCAGCTGATCTTCATTTTAGGAGAATGGAATTAATTGTGAACCCTATCACTTGGCATCAGGGAACCATTGAGACAGATTAAGACTATTTCTGTGCTCTGCTTTCTGCAACTTTGAAGGCAAATTTTCATTTTCATAGCAAATCAAAACTAGCTGTTTCTTCTCACAATTTCCTAGGAGAAATAGTGGAGTAAAAAATTGCAATCCTGGTGACTAGAAGTGATGGTTAATAATGGTTTCTCAGGATCTCTCTAAGCTGTAGAGATATTGCTGTACTGGCCATGTGTGCTCTTCAGGAAGGGCTTCTCTCTGTCCATATCCAGGAGGATTATTTTTATATTTTAAGTCTGCATTAAAGATTTTGAGACATAAGAAGAGATCCGTCCACACTGCTCTTGCTCAGACGAATGTGCCGTGTGCCTGGAGCAAGTGTCTGTGTGAGATCTGAGGTGCCTTTTGAAGGGAATGGCAGTGTTAGCATGGAGGGTTTTCCCAACTTTATACAGTGTGGAAGCCCTTTGGTGGGAAGGTCCACAGTGGTGTGTGGGTGGTGGCACTGCACAGCACCCACAGTTCTGTGTGAGCCATGAGTGTTGGGCTTCACATCTTCAAATGACCTTTGCAATTCATCAGACATGGAGGTCTAACAGGGAGGCAGAGGCTGGGATTTGCTCACAGGGATGAGCTAACAAGCTCTGCAAGGAGCTCTCAACAAAGGGCTCCTGATGGAACAATAACCCCTTCACCACTGCAGCTTATTCCTGCCTCACTCCAAGCTTGATTAGCTTCACCCCCATGGGGTCTGCATGAGGGGCTTTTGCCAGCACATCTATGTCCATCACAAATGATGACTCATTCCAGTCCTCACTGGGGTGGTTTGACCAGCAGAGCACCCACGGCTGCTTTCCAGGTGAGGCTGTGGAAATCCCAGTTATCTGGTCTGCTCCTACACAAAGGAGACAGCAAGTCTCGGGCATGTGACGGACAGGAATCTGATTCCTAGAATTATGGAATGGTTTGGGTTAGAAGGGACTTTAAAGATCTTCTTGTTCCAACTCACTGCTGAGGGCAGTGACACCTCCCACCTGACCTGGTTGTTCAGGGTCCTGCCCAACCTGGCTTTGGTTGTTTGTTTCACCCCCAGGACAACAAAAAATCTGTGGTCAAACCTTCTAGAACACTTTAATAATTCAGGAAGCCAGGTCCCACTGGAAGTCACAGGTGAACAAACTTGGGTACAAGGCAGTGTTTTATTCCTGTCCATGCAACAGGTCAGAGGCAGAATTGGGAATAAAAAGCCTGGCATGCTGCAATCGCTCTTGGTTTATTTAAACCCTGACACAACACAGGAGGAATCTAAATAAATTGGTGAAGATAAGGCATATGCACTCCCTGGTGCTTCAGGATGCACTTGGCATCCTCCTGTGAACCTCAGCAGCTTGAAAGACTGTGAGATCCCAGCGTAACGTGTTCCTGTTACATTTGGTCTGTGGTTGGAAAAAATCTCCCTTTCCTTCAAAATGCAGGGCTTCCCTCCTAAAACAAGCAACTTAGTCAGCTGCAGAGGTTCCCTGGTATCCCCATTTCATTAGGAAGATTTTCCAATTTCTGAAAAGTGTTTAAAGAAACAGTTTGTTTGGCTTCACTTCAAATATTTAGCTCATTCTTCAGCAAGCCAGAGGTCACAGTGGGATCTGTAGGTCAAAAGCAGAAAAAGTTGCTTTACACAGTGAAACCCCAAAACATAATGAGTTTCAAATGAGTAGTCATTCCTCTGACTGGAGCTCTCTAGCATTTAGCAGGAGTTTGGAGGATTTTATTCCCCCTCCTTGTGAATGCTGGAGGGTTGTGGGGAGCTGTGCACAGTCACACTTTTGTTAATTATTGTGGGTTGTGAACCTTTACACATAAAAGCCCTTCTGTGAGCAGGGTCCCATCTCCAGGCACTTCATGGAGCTGAACTGGGTGGCTCAGTGTAGTTCTCAAGTACCATCGTTCACGTAAAAGGCATTCCAGGCAGATGGGAAACCCTCCCCTCGCTTGGAGAACACATTCAGGGATTGTTCTCATGAAGTAGCCTTGGGTTACTGCTGCCCCATGGTCAAATTTTCCATGGAACTTCTGGTGCAAGGCTTGGAATGTTTCAGATGCAAGTTTATTTGCTCCTAAATTGGATTGTTTCAGCAGTAATAGGAAGCCAGAGCTGGTGGGTAAACAGGTACTCAAACAAATAGTGTTACATGCCATGGGATTTTTTCACACAGTGGTCTCAGCATCGTCCCACCCTAAGTGTAGATAAGAGGAGCAAAACTTATGTATTGGTGAAAAATATATTCAGGAGAATCACAGTTTCTGGGTATGAGTGGGAAACTAATTCAGGATAGAATGAGTAAAATATAGCAGTTAACTAAAGAATTGCAAAGCAATTAACCTGTGAATTGCTTCTCCATGGAAGAGGGCTTTTTCTGGGAACACTGATTGGGGATAGGTAATTCTGCTGGGAGAAGAGGCCTGAAGTTGGGACTGGGTTTAACAAAAGAAGGGTGGGTATTTTGAGGGCATGATGGCTGATATTAGGGGTTTGTAGATTAGTCCATGATGAATTTGTGAGGCCTCACTGTTCAGGTTGGGTACTGCTGATGGCTTCTGTGGCAGCTGCTGTCCTGTACCTTCTGTTCCTCAGCCCATCTAACTGTACCACACAACGTCTTCCTCCTCTGCCAAGAATGTGGGTGTAATCACAGATTCAAGTCTAACCATGTTGGGACACATCAAGATCAATTATTTTTTGCTATTTTTAGGACTACTGCCAGACTACACCCTTTTCTCTCCACAGTTACTAGGGCAGTTTAAGATATTTAGCACAAGCCCCTTGGTCACAGCAGTTTCTTGCATGCCAGACTAGACTTCCCACTGTCACTTCATCAGCAGGATGTGGACACTTCTCACTGGGTAAGACTACATTGGTCTTTAGGAACAGGATGAATCTCTGACCTTCCTTTGCCTGGATTATGCTGGATACACACTGTTAGTCTCATTGAACCCAGTGGTCAAGGCTCTGTTTTATGTCAAGAGTCTCTCTTTTTCATAATCACATATTTTGTCACTGGAAACTGGGTCTAGGTCCTTTCTGCCTTCTTTGTTTCTTTTGGTTAAGGCTTTTTAGGATTTTTTTGCTGTGCTTTGGTTTAACCCTGGAAGAGCCTTCATCATATTTTGCTGCCAGTGTGATTAGTCTCTTATCCAGGAGCTCTGAATTGGCAGCTGAGCTTCCCATGTTCCAGGTTTCCTCCTGGAAACTGTCATTTTCGTCTAGGAGTCACACCACGCCATGCTGCTCCCTCTAGTCTGACACTGCTGTAAGCCTGCCCTGGGCTATGGAGGAGCACAAATTTCAGCTTACTGTGGGCTTTGAGCCAAGCTGCCTGGCTCCAAAGTTGAAAAACAGCTGAATTCCCTCCTCAAATCCAGCAGCAGTCTGGGTTTATGGACCCCATTCAGAGCTACCTCGATTATTGCTTACGTGTAAGAGCTTTTTAGGAACTCATCTTTTATAGACACTTTAGTGCTCTGATTTCTTTCACTTAATTTTCCTACGTATTTGAGACTTGAAAGAATTGGGTCAAAGTGCTTTCACTACCACAGACCTGTTGAATTACCTTAAGCAGCACATCAGTCTCTGTTTCAGTGTCCCATCCAATAAGATGAGCAGATGATGCCACAGTTTGCTGGAAAAACGAATTTATTTAAGACTCCTTGGTGCTCAGGTACCCTGGCTACAACAACTGTATGGACTTCTACATAACAAGTTGTCACTCAAGCACCTTAATTTTAATTATAGTTGTTTCAGTTTCATTGGAAAGTCACAGCCAGGCTAAACTATTGGAGAATTTTGGGTGAAAATTTGGGAGGAAATTAAGAATGGGTACATAAATGTATTTGGTTTCAGGCTGAAAACATGCAAGGAGTTTAAGAATAGGACATTACATCTATTTGGGTAAAAATTGCCATTTGAAAAGTTCAGCCTCAACTTTTTAATTAAATGCTGCAGAGCAGCATGTTGTGAAACAGCACTGAGCACTCAGCAACTGTCTGTACAAGATACAATAAAAAAAGCCTTATTTTCTATTCCAGTGCTGTAAAAATAAAGTTGAATAGAGATCAGTACACTGATGATGTCTCAAAAGACAGCAAGGGCCCTGAATTTCTCTGGGAGTCACATGTTTAACTGCAGTGATTTTCCTTAGAAATCAGACCTTCACTGAAGATTTTGGCCCCAAAATGCTCATTGAAAATACTACAACTTGCTGAGAAAGTGTCTGAGAGGCTTTTTATCCCTCGGCCTGTACTTCTCTAACTCAAGGGTACATTAAAGGGCTCCTCATGGTGGCATAAAAAGCTCACACACATTCTTGGCAGAATTCTTGGAGTTGAATCTTCAGGTTGTTTCATCTCCCAGGAACGTGTTCAAGAGGACTTCGAATTTGTTATTACTTCTGCCTGAAAGGTTAGCAGATCTTCTGTGCTGTATACAGTCCTGGGATATACTATTCTTAGCTGCCTATTCCAGATAACTCCTTAAATAGTCTTTGGAAAATATGCAGGATGCTTTTAAAACATGATGTAAAAGGAGATACTGCAGTGATCTGAGGTAGGTACTTTGACAGTATTACTGGCTTGTGAGACCTAAGGAAAAATAGAGATTGATCTGTGTAAAATACGGATTTAATGGCTTTAAACAGTTTAAACTGCTGTCCTCTCTGCTTTACTGTCTGACCATCCATTCTCTTTCCAACCTCTAAAGGCAAAAATCTGGTTGCTTTGTAGGGTAAATGAGTTCATCCCAAATAGCTGAACAATTTCCCTTTGGTAATTACTTGTGTTCTCTTCAGTCTTGACCAAAAAAAATTGTTCACACCCCCACACACTTCCGCTCCCCTCTGCCTGTCTCCATCCCTTTCTGCTGGAGCTCCACACAGAGCTTAGACTCCCCTGACCTGTGGAATGTTTGGTTTACCCAAATTATCTCAGTGTCATGACATGTCTTGTGGTGACAGACACACATCCCCTTCTGTAAGGGCAGGTGAAAACCAGCAGCTGACTTTTCCCCTCCTTGGGTGCCAGGGAGGGTCCTGGTGACACCATTCCCTGCCAGGGCATGGGCAGTGGTGCTGTGGGTTAGGCCTGGCACAGCACGGCCAGAGGGTTTTTGCTGCTCTGGGACTAACATGGATTCCCACTGATTCCTTTGACACTGTTCTGTGTTTATTGTATTTTTTTAGGGTCCCCCAGGTCCCCATGGAAACCCTGGTTCACCTGGACCTCCAGGACTGAAGGTAGGTATGAGCTGGCAATGAGGAGCTTTAGCCTTCCCATCTCAGAGGGCATCCCAAGGGAAAGACAGCTTCCTGTTATCCTGCTGTGTACAAAAATACAGCAGCTGAAGCCATTCCTCCCTCCCTCCTGCTCTCACATGGGCCCTCCAGCAGCATGGCCAAGGCTTCTTCCTGTGCATGGAGAGACCCTGCTCTGTGCCTCAGTCCTTGGTTCTCCCAAATTTCAAAGACTGGCAGATTAGGATCCTGCTTGAGCTATGTCTGTGCCAGGGAGCAAACTGCTGTGTTGAGATGAGGACAGCACCCAGCATCTTCCTCTCCTTTCCTCCTCCTGAAACTCCCTCTTCTCTCCTTCCCTCTCCAGAATTCATGGGAACCCTAATCTCCATCAGTCGTTCCAAACTGATCTCATTGTTTCCTTATCGATGCCCTCACCTTTCCCATGAGAGCTCACAGACTCCTGCAGTGCCAAGAGCCCTGTTTTGTCCTTTTTTCCAGTACATACACTTCCCCCCGGGGGTGGGAGCTGGAGCATAGTGAGGTGGAAGTCATCCCCTGCAGTTGGACCCTCTCCTTTCCCTGGGAATGAGCACACAGGTGGCTTTGGAGGGAAGCTTATCCAGTGTGCTGCAAAGCCCTTCCAAAAGGTGTTTTAATTCCAAGCTCCTTCTGTGTATAAGGCTTTGTGTTACCTAAAGACTGTGAAGTTCCTAGGAAACTGGTTTGAATCATTTTGGTATGATTGTTTATACAGAAATAGATTTATATTTTATAACATCTGTGTAGGACTAAAGAGAAGTGGAGTTCTGTGAGGCAATGCTTAACAGACGGTTTTGGTGCTAGAAAAGCTGTAGGATATCTCAGCCAAACATAGAGAAAGGTACAAGCAATAGTCCTGTCTTTTCATGATCTCATCAGTAGGCAGAGATGTTATGAACACTATTGATGCTCTGGGAAAAAGATTCTGGAAACTTGGCACGCTGCCTCTATGTGATTAAAAATTAAACACTGGAGACATGCTGGTGAACAGCAGCTGGTTTAAATTCCACAATGTAGTTATATGGCCTGAAAGTGGTGTTGTAAAAGTTCTACATCTTAGTGTTCTGCATTTATTCTCCATCAATTACTTCCAGAGCACACTTGCTGAGTTTTATAAGTCAAATCAATGTTCTTTTATCTAACTTGCAGTCCTACAAATCTAACCTGGTCCAATCTGTAGAGTCAAAACTAGGATTCTATGCTATAGGCCTTTTTTAAAACACTTAATGCCTTGTCAGAAATCATCATTTGGTAGTAAAGCTGCATTTGGTTGGTCACCTAATAGAAATTAAATCTTACTTTAAGCCTTTTTCCACCATCTCAATGCACAGTCTGGCAGCAGGAAGCCCTCAGAGGATGGAGAGCTGTCCTAATCTGCAGCAGAGATCTGGTGGCATGTGGCCATGTGATATATTTTAGTTTTGCCCAGCCACCATTTGCAGGATTCAGCTGTTCTATATGGTGCTTTGTCAAAAGAAGTACTACATTTGCAATGGGATGTGAGAGCTGGAGCTCAGCCCAGGCCTGGATGTAAGTTCACCTCTAGCAAGGAGAGCTTGGTAAGCCATGGTTGCATAAGAAACACTTTTTGGAAGGTGTATCAGATGCCACAGTTTTGATTTCCTTCCTTCCCTTCATTTCTCTGATGGGTCAAGATGGACTTATCGTCAAAAAAGTGGTATTTCACCCCCTTATGTTTTGAATGTCTCTAAACCTGCACCTGGGACCAGAAGTCTTCATCATAGAACGGTTTGGGTTGGAAGGAACTTTAAAGGCCATCTTATTCCAAGCCCCCAACGTGGGCAGGGACACCTTCCACTATCTCAGGTTGCTCCAAGCTCTGTCCAACCTGGCCATGAACACTTCTAGGGATGGGGACCTTCTTAGTAGACTGTGGCTGAAATTACGGATTTGTAAAAGTTGAGCCTGGGCAACAGGGCAGAGCAGCCTCAAGTAGAACTTCTCTGGCTGAGAGCCTTCAAGGAGATGCTGGACTTTGTCTTCCCTAGATAACAGTAAATGCTGTGGAAAAAACAAGCAATCAAAGAAAGGAAACTGAAATTTTCCAGATAGATACAACTTGGAAACAATGACTAACACCAAATCGTTGTCACTTAGGAGGGAACTCAGGAGCACAATTTTTATCAGGGAGTTAGCAGGGCACTCATGAGGTTAGGCAGCTGTGTATGAGGGCTGTAGGGTGGCACTGCAGGGATATGGGTGTTTGCCTGTGTCTCTTGTCTGGTTGTATTGCCTTGGTGAGCACCAGTGTTGTATTTCTGCATTTCAGAATCAACCCTGTGCAGACCCCACTTTATTCTCATCACTGGAGCTGTGCACTTGTAATTCCTTGGATTTAGGAAGCTGATCTTTTGCAGAGAGCTGTTGAGCCAAATTCCTTCTGATCAGCTTGGGCACAGCTCCACTGACTTCAGTGGCATTACACCCACTCGTGCCACCTGAGAATTTAGCCCATGGTGCTTAAATCAGCAATTTATAATGTGAAACTGCTTAAAGGGAGCTTCTTGCCACTTTTTGTGTTGTTTGTTGTCCTAGGCAGTTGCAAAATTGCTGTTACATCTAGTTAGCAGAGAATGATCGTGGTAGATGACCTCTGAAATAGCTGTAGACATATGCTGGGTTGGGGTGGGCTATGTGACCTGTAATTTGCTGGTGGGGCAGGAAGTTTGTTTTTTCTAACGACTGGAAGTAGCTCTGAGGATGCCCTAGTAGGGTTTGGGATTAGGAGAAAGGTCAGACAAAGGTTGTGTTTTCAAAAGCCATTGCATCTCTCATCTGGAGGCTTTTGGCATCAGGCATTAGTATGGTTTGCTGCTCTGGATAAATCCTTGGTTATAACGCTTGAAAAAAGTTGAATTTTCAGTTTAGTGAGAGGTTTTGCTCCAGGTTTTCCTCATCAGTTTGGCTCACTGTTGAATGGGAAAGAGAGAAGCTTGTGGGCAAGGTGCTATGGTTTGGTGATGGATAAGGCTTAAGTTCAGTGCTATGTTGTCATCACTGTGTGACAAGAGTTGAGCAATTGATTCACAACTTCACCTCCTCACATCCAGCCATCCATTCCCCCTGGGCCTATTGCCATTTTGCTGATTAATCTTAGGGCCATGAGATCCTGCTTTTGGCTGAGCTCTCCACCTGAGAGATGGTCTCAGCAGTGTTGAACACCGAACTAATGCAAAGCAGCCTTTGCTACTGTGATCTGGAGCTTCCCAGGTTAAAAGGCAAGTGGCTTGTATTCTTTTCCACATCTTAAAGTTGTTGCCTGGAGCACATGGCAAGACTCAAGGAGAGTGGTGGGTGTCTACCTGCTGCAGTAAATGAATTTTGCAGAGTAAAAACGAACACCCTGTGATCCTGAGAACAGTTCTAAACAGTGGTAGCACCCACTGACTACTCTGAAGCTCAAAGAGTGGGAGAATTGCCCTGATAACAGCTGCATGCAAAGCAAGATTATCTGCATGATTTCATTTACTGTTTGGAAACCCAGCGGCCTTCATTCAGAATTTGTGCAGATGCATCTGCCTTGAATCAGCAGTGCTCCCTACAGTCCAGAGCCAAGCAGTCTCACTGCTGAGCCTTTCAGCTTGTGGTGGATGGTGGAGGAGGAGAAGGAAAGATTTATACTCTGCAAGGTGGGAAGTACATGTGGAATGTAGTGGCAGTGAGGCTGCATGTAAAAGCAGCTCAGCTGGCTGGAACTAGATGTCTGTGCTGTTAATGAGAAATGCCAGTTAACTGGTATTGCTTCTTTGTAGAGTCTCCCCTTCCCTCCAAGCACTTCACTTGACAGCGATTTATTAACCCTCACAACTGTCCTGTGCTTGGTTTTGAATCTCCTGTGCTGATGTGACACACAGAGGTTGTGACTCGTTTTTGACTCCAGGGATGTTAAATAGCCAGTGACTGATCCTGGAATACCTATCCTGGCTGTGTCAGAAGACATGTTACGCGTGCTAAGCCTTACCTCTCTCCCCCTCCCAAAGAATCTGACTTACTTCAAATCTCTTCTAGGTTTTCCAACTTGTGTCTCTTCCCCTGTTACATGCACGCCTAACACTGTGCACCTTTTAAGAACTTACACTGAGATTTTCAAAGGAATCTATCGGAATTAGATAATCAAGTGTTGCTGAGATTCCAGCCTATGTTCGTTGAAAGATCACAGTCTTGAATTGTAATTTCTCTCGTCACGGTTGGTAAGAAGGAAAATAAAGAATACTGCCACTTAAGGTCAAGTGTGCTGCTTTCTGCCAGCCTGGGAGCCTCACAACTGCTCTGGCTGTTGGGAGTGTCTAATTAGTGTAACTTTCTCTGCAGCTTCATCTGTTCCTCACAGTTAAAAAAGCAACAGCATCTAGTGAGTTGTTGAGAAGGATGGTTTAGCCACAGTAATAGGCTTGGTAATTATTTTTGTGATGGTAGTTGCAGACAAGGAAGGAATTGCAGCTGTCTGGTCTAATAAGGATCAAAAGTCCTGACATTGCCTTCTCCCAGTTACCCTTTCTTTAGCCAATTTAATACTGTCAGCTACTATTTAAAACTCAACTCTTTAGCTCTCTTTGGCAATCACTCACCAAAACCACCCCCAGCAAAACAGCTATTCCTGGCCACTTTAATACCTTGGGGATGTCAGGACAAGATGGGGATAAAACAAAATGTTTTTCTACTTTGGAGGCTCAGTGGAAGCAGAACCACATCCGTTGCAAGGTTCTTGGATTATGTCATTAATATAAGTTTCTCATTTCAGGGTCAGAAAGGTGATCCTGGGCTGTCACCCGGAAAAGCTCGGAATGGATCGAAGGTAAGATGTCATTCCAAGGGCAGAAGCACCAAGACCATGGTGGGCTTTAAAATTTGTACATACACTCAGAGGAAGTCTGTACTACAGCCACAAGCATTACAACTGCTAGGTAGATGTAGGACTGGAAATTAAGATAGACCTTGGATTCAGGATTAAAAGGGGTTTTTTGGTCCTAATCAGGGGAGGCCAAAGTGGATTGATGTTGGAGAGGTCTCATGGCAATGTGCTCATCCACTCTAGGATGGTTTGGGTGTGCCAGCTGGGATTGTGCTGCAATCCCTTTTCAAAAGTACAGGCCACTGAGCAAACCCTCCCACCAGCAGCCTGCAAAGGTTCAATCCATGTCATATGGGCAGGTTAAATAATTACACTGTCAGCTCCATCCGAACGGGAGCCACGGGCTGAGCCAGTGCAGTAGCAGAGTGTGAGCACAGTCACAGCCTTTGGCAGGAGGTACCTGTTGTTCTTACTGCATTTAGAAGCTAAAATTTCCTTGCCTTGGTGATTTCAAAGCCTATTGAAAGGCGAATGGAGCATGTGACTGAATGAGATCATTGAGGGGAAAAAAAGCGCATTCATTCTCCTGGCGAAAAGCTGGACTCCAGCAGCAGCTGCCATTAATTAACTGGGGTTATTATTTATATGAGCCAGTTAATAGAGATGTTGTTTAAATCTACACTTCTTAACCAGTCAGGTTTCGAAGAATTGTGATTAAAACCAGAAATATCAATAGTTGGGGGCTAGTGTGAGCAAAATAATTGCAGTAACTACACTAGGCATAGGGAAAACATTGCTGAAAACTAATTGAACTTGCTTACTTCCTACAGGGAGATGTGGGCTTACCTGGTTTAACTGGGTTCCCTGGACCACCTGGTAGAAAGGTAAGCATGTTCTTTTCTAGTGAATTAAATCATTAATTTTATTTTAAAATGTCTTCCTTTAACTCAGCCTCAAGGATTTCATTCATCCCAATACCCATCCAAAGAGTTTTATGCCTGTTCCAAAGGTGTATAACCTAAGAGATAGGATGAAGTAACTGCCTAAAGTAATACCAGCAAGAGTGTGTAAGAGTATGAAATTAAATTCTAGATGGAGAGTTCTGTTCCTTCTTTGTGTTGTTCCACATCCCTCTGCACCCTGACATTGAGTCTTCCTCAGCTAGCTGAATTCAGTTCTGGTGCAGCCAATGGATTAACTAAAAGGATCTACAACCAGCAGCAATACTCAAAGATTGGATTCAGAACAGATGTAGCATTCCAAGGAAACCCTGACTGTTTATCCTGGTAAAGCACATTCCAAAAGGGTCTGTATGCCTTCCCTCTCTATTTTGCTTGGAGATTGACAGCACTAGTCAGGTTTTACTTTATTTCCTTCCCTGTTGACGTTTCAACATCATTAACATCACAAACAACATACTCATGCCAAAAAAAGGGTATGTAGGGATAGAACACAAGATCCATCCCTGTCTTCCCAAGACAGCAGCATGGATTCCTGTATCCATGCATTCAAGACTGCGCAGCAATAGCTCAGTGATCCATACCTGGAGCTCAGGTTGTTGATCACAGACATTTCAGTTGAATTTTCAGTCCTAGGCTGCATTTGTAGGTGGGTTTCTTCTTTTGGAAGCTGGACCTCTGTTGCAGGCAGCTGTTTGAGTGGGGCTCATTGGACATGACTCCCCTTCCCAGCAAGCCAATATTGCCATAGCTAAGCTGAACAGTTAAAATTAGCATCTTGTTTCAGTCACTTCATTAGTCAATGGGCCATTGACCATATACTGTTCCTTAGGCCAATTAGCTGCACACAAACACCTACTCTGGTATGTTTTAAGACTCTGGGGAGAGAGAGAAGGTGTGGAGGAGGCTGAAAGAAACCCTCCTTCTCCATAATTATTTGTTGTATGCTTTGTATCTCTAATATCATGGCCAAGAGTAGGGGCTGGTCATGCTTGGGGTGCTGTGTGGAGTAGGAGTAATAAAGTGATTAGTTACGAATCTCTTGCTGTCACAAACAAGTTCTAACTAATAGGGTGCAAAGAAAACCGTTTTCCTGGTATAACAGCTCATAAAACAAAACCTTGTGGTTACGATCAGCAAAATGCAATGTCAGGAGTGCAAGGACTCATAGTGGAAAAATGGAGAAGGAACAGGAGATTGAACAAACATTCCTGAGTCCAGCACATGGCCTTCACATCTGAGCTCAGTTCCCCCAGGACAGGGCAAAGGCAGGGGGATGCTTCTGTTTCTTCAAGTAATGAGCAAGTTGGAGGTCGAAATTTTTCCTTTGGTGCAGCTTAAAAACAACCACCTCCCAGTAGCACTGGTCTGGCAGTGTTTTTGGTGTAACCTGGCTTTTATTAGCATCCTGCATTAAGAAAAAATTTACAGCTGTTGGAGAAATGTTTGGAAATTTTTTTTTTTAATCTGGATTCCCTGCTGGCTTTCCCCCAGTGAAAATATGCTGGTGTTTGGCTGAAGCGGGGGGCAACACGTCTTGGCTACTGGAAAACAGCAATGCCTTGAAAATGGACATCCCTCCTGCTCATTCCATGGAGGGTCTGTGAAAAGTCCCTCGGGGCTTTGATCTGAAAATGCCATGTAGAAACCTTCAAATAAGCAAAATATTTCACTAGGGGAAACAAAATACTTTTCCCACTAAATGAAACAACTGGCTGAGCAGGAGCCACAACCGGCAGCACATGGTTTTGGAGAGCACAGCTCCCGTGGCAGTGCCTCCCTTGGGAATGCAGACAGACCTGTGCTATGATCTCAGAGCATCCCCAAAGCTCTTTTACCTGCACATGTCTACAAGTGTTTGAAACTGCCTTTGAAGCAGCAGATGTAATTCTCATCCTCTCCACGCAGAGCAAATGTTGCTTTTGCTGACCTGGGAAGGGTGGCAGGACTTGGCTGTTCTGTCTGCTCACCCCTCTGGTGCCTACAAGGTGTCTGTGAGCTTTTGCTCTTGGCTGGGGGCTGTAGACTACAGCTGCCTTGGAAACAGATCTCAGCAGAGCAGCATCACTGCTCCAGTGGAGAAAGTAGAAAAATCCAGAGTTGTAGAGGACAGCAACAGTGAGGGAGGAAAAGCTTCATTAAAGTCACTCAGAGTAAAAACAGAGCTGGGAAGTGGTCAGTGCTTCAAAACATCCTGTTATGCAGGTCTCATTCACTGGCCTCTTTACTCCTCACATTTCCTACCAAAGTGCAGGATGATCCCTTTTAGCTGGGAGAGAGTGGATTATAAATATCATCACAGACGAGTAAATCCTTCACTGGAGTGCAATTTCCTTTCTAAATCACAGCCCTTTGTGTTGAGCACCCTGTAATCATCAGGAAGTGTTTGGATAAAAGAGCAAATGCAGTTGTTTTCATACCCTCTGCCCTGTCATTTTAGTGCTATTTGAAGAGGATTTTAGCAGGTAAATAATCTCATGTTGCAGCCAACTTTAGCACGCACAACCCTCTCTGTTTTTTCCTCACTGTAATTAACCTGAGGCAGAAATAACTGGGATATATGAAGAAGAAACACACCTTTGAAGCTTTCTAGAGCCCAGTATATTTAGTGAGGTGGACATTTAATAGGACACAACAGTAGTAGAGTGTCTACATATTTAACCTAAGTGCCATTCACTTTCTGTGACTGTAGCAATAGCAAGATGATGTTTGATGCAGATTTTAGAGCATCTCAAGCCACCACCATCCAACCATCTGCTCTGGGTGGACAGTGCAGGCTCAAAATGCCTGTCCTGGATGAACCCAGTCAGAGCAGAATAGTTCAGAGCAGCCAAGTCAGGCATCTCTTTCTTTGCAGTGGAGGGAGTAAGATATCTCTAAGTGTTTGTATACATGAATGCAGGTGCTCCAGCTGTCTGGAGGCAAAGGTAGCTCCTACTCCAGACTGGAAGACCTGGACAGAGGCAGCAGGAGGAAACCCCATGGGTACTGTGCTAAATCTCAGGGCATGACTGGAGATGCTGAACCCAGGGCTGTTTCTGTTGGCAGCTCTCACCTTCAGGCCAGACACCCAACCAGGGTGGAGCATCCTCCCTCCTTTCTGCTGAGCCTCTGTCAAGGAGCTGGAATAGGTTCCTGGAGAGGGGCAGGGAGTCCTGTCTGCTGGTCCTGCTCCAAGTGCTGCTGAGGCACTTCCAATTAGGAGCCTCTGGCTGAAATGCTTCAGGGGCATTTGGAGAAAGGACCTTTGAGGTGGTTCAAACAAGGGCCTGTCAGTAGCCAAATGGTCTTTCAGGTCAGCCACCAACTTGTCAGGAGGTGCAGCTCCAGCCAAAGCGTTGGCCATGGTACATCAGCAAGGTCAAGCAGGAGAGAACTGGTGAAAAGGGAATCAACATCTTTCCAGGCCAAAATGTCTGTAATAACAAGGAAGGAGGAATGCAAAGGGGAGTGGGTAGTGGCCAGGATGGCTGAGAGTGTTGCATTCCATTGCCAGCAAAGGCTCAGGCTGCAGGTCTGGAATAGCCCATGGGAACAATAAAAAAGCTGTTAAGCAGAGGTGTGGACCTGAGAGAAGAAACAGTCCTGGGTTCATCTGGTGAGTGGAGCAAAAGGCCAAGTGCTTGGTCACTCTAGGGTTTGGTGATGGCTTCCAGAGCAGGGATGCTCCCCGCAGGTTTCATATGCCAGATCCCTGGCCAGGACAGGGTGAGTAGCAGGGACTGAATTACAATTAGTTGTAACCCACCCTTGAAAGCATTTTGTTATTTCTGTATTATTTGTGTAAGGATTTTTCCTTGTTTATTTTTTTCTCTCCATTTGTTTCAAGTCAAATTTTCTGTCTTTTTTTTCTTTTTTTAAATCTTGCTGGTAGCCCAGCTAAACAGTCATCTCTGTAACTGAGTATAATCTCCTAATCTGTTCTGACTCGACTTGATGGAAGTGAGTTTGTTTTAAATAGCTGAAGAAAGATGATAAAAAAGAGGTGGGGAAATCTGAAAAGCCTGTTGCTTGCAGAATTTGCTCTGTGTTTGAAGGGAGCTTTAGGTAAATCCAAGAGAAAGCAAAAGGCCTTAGAAGACACACTGCAGTCAAACAGGCTGCCCTTGTCCTGTTCCAGTGTCTGCATCCCCCCCCAAAATAAAACGCTGACAAACTGAAGCAGGTTTATGAAAGACCTGCAAGAATGATCTGAAGCCTGAAATGCTTGCCAGCAAGCAAGCTGGATTGAAACTCATTCTAATTAATTCAGCTGAAAGAGCAGGTTAAGAGGAAGCTCAGTCACCGTTTTCAGTAACTTCATAATGAAGGATTCTGGATCTTGTCATGTCTTGTAATAATTAGATTAGAAAAGCTGGAAGCTAGACAAGTTCAAGGTAGAAACAGAACTGAAGTTTCCTGTGACGCTAAATGGTTGTTTTGGTGTTTCCTGTGGCATTTCAAGTCCTAAAGTAAAAATGAGTGCTCTGAAACACTAGTGGCTCATGTTGAGTAGTCCCCAATGTGCCCAAAGCCAACATGTCATCCTATAGGCCTGTGGTTTCCTGAGGATTAAGGATGGATTTGCTCCAGGTGTAGATTACAAATAGACATATCTGAGCATAGAGACCACTCTAGATATGTTCATGGAGCAATTCCTTCTGGGGTAAGTAGGAACCCAGACCCCAGTCGGGCACATCGACAAGTACGGGCAATGCAAGCACAAAGCAGCACATTAAAAGTCTGAGTGATTCTGTATTGCTACCCCGTATCTAAAATCCTGCTTCTTCTCAGAACTTTACTCCTACCTGCAAAGAGAAAACCAAGCCCAGAACATTTTATTATATTTTTCTTATTATTCATCTCCTCTATCCTATTTTGACAGGGATACAAAGGCTACCCTGGACCACCAGGTCACCCTGGAGACCAGGTGAGTCTTCCCAGTTCCCAAAACTCCTTCCAAAAGGAGGAATGGCTTTATTGACTGATGCTAGTTTGGCTCTGGTGCAGCCTGCTCAGTGTGGACAGCCAGCTCCTTCCAGGGAGCTCAGAAAATGCCAGGATGTGCTGTGAGCTCTAGTGCTGCCGGCAGCTGTGCACAGACCTGACCCAGCACCCACAGGATGGTGGGAGGAGATTGGCTTGGACTTTCCAAATTTAATTTCTAATTTTTATTGCTCAACTCAATGATAAGTTTACTTGGGGGAAGAAATACTGGTTTACTCTCCTCCCCACTTATGTGTCTTTTTACATTAATTTCACCTGGAATTTACTAACCACATCTTGGTACATACTAACATGTAATTCCCTTCCCAAGGCCCATTCCCCCTCTCCCTTCTTCTCCCCCCCCCCTCTTTATTTGCTTAGGTTTGATGTTTGCAGTGCAGTAAAAAAAAAAAAGGCAATGAATAGCAGGCCCTGTTAGCAGTGATGTTAAAGGATATTATACATGAATCCATTTAGTTTCGAAGAATTTTGGCAGTACTTCCCCACCAGTAAAACAGTTCCATATGCCAGATATAGATGCAGCCTTACACCTTCTCTTAGCCTCCTTGTTTCAGACTATCTGCTGCTTTCCCTGAAGATGGAGGGAGAAAGAGAAATAGCAGCACTTGCTTAGTGCATGGATCCTATTGACTTGGCTTCTGTGGGTTTCCCCTCTGTCATGAATTTGTTCCACTACCTACCATGAATATTTTCTTCTTCTTTATAAGTGCATATCATGCTAATCCATTCCACCTCGTTTCCCCCAACCCAAAGAATGAAACACCTAAAAACACTTCCAAAGTGGGACATGCACCTGACCTTCTGCTCTTTTTTTATTTCCAAAGGGCGAACGAGGACCAGCTGGAAGTCCAGGTGCCAAAGGTTATCCTGGCAGGCAGGTGCAGTAAATCTCATCGTGCTGTGCACAGACTAGAGATTTGGGTCTGCAGGTAGCTAAATTCGTGCCCCACTAAAGACAGTGCAGACCTCTAGAAAATATCTGAATATTTGGTCTCAGGATATTTTCCTTCTTCCCTCTCCAAGATGCTGTATCAATGATAAGGTCTTTCAACTCTGAAAGGTTGTTAGAAAGTGTTTTATGCCTATGGTAGATAAAACCTGAATTTCCATTTGTAAGGCCCTAAATGGAATCTCTTGGAGGCAGAAGATCCAGCTCTTTAACATTTCATGGTGACATGAGTTTGTCATTGTTTTCTAAGCTGGACACACTAATGCTGGATTCTGCTACATTTATCTTTAAGCTAAAAGACCAGGCAGATGTCAAATAGCCCAAGGGCTCTGTCATGGGTCTTCCAGACTTGTCATGAGTTCAGATGTGTGTTTTTTATCCAGATGCGTAAACTATTGGATTAAATGTGAACTAGATATGCAGAGCAAATCTACATCGCTCTGCTTCAGCCTGTCAATACTGTATGACCCATTTCAAATTGAAAATTCAATTGATACCTTGCTTAGCACACTGGAGAGTGCAGATGGCAGAACTGCATGGGAGCTTTATGCACCTGACTAAATGCTCCATTCATACCCTGAAAGGCTCTTAGAGATGTACATGCCAAAGAATCTCCTAGGTGTGAATGTGTGTTAGATGACTAATAAGAAGAGGTCCAAGATATTCTGGATATCCAAGGTTAATTAATGCTGCTCAGCAATTCAGCCCTTCAGATAAGCAGGATGAAATCTGTGCCTTGACATTCAAAGAACAGAAGTGCCTTCTTAAAATGTGGTTTGGGTCAGGAAAGTGACTTTTTTTCTTTTTAGGCAGTTTTTTTCAGTGTATCTGAATGCCGTGTGTATCCAGCATCAGAGCTGTTTACTTTACTGGGATTTTACTACTTGTTACTCCTGTCAGCTGTGCTGGCTCTGCAGCCATGGGAATGGCTTCCATGGCTCAGGTTTGGTTTGTACATCACAGGCAGGATTGTTAACTTCACCCTGATGCCTGAAATCTTTGGCAACGGTGCAGGAGCCAGGACAGAGCACAACCCAACTTTCACATCCCAGTCTGAGCCTGCAGTCCTGCCAGCTGAAGAAAATATGGATTTAGTGGGGTTTTTTTCGCCCCCCCCTCAGAAAATCTCTACAACATTTGGAACTAGAAAAAACATTGGTCTGGAAACTTGCTGAAAGATGATAAATGTAAAAATTCATTTTACATTTTTACAGTGTTCTTTCTCACAGTACTTTAAGTGAACAGCAATAAGCATAGAAGTAGAATGAGAAATGTATTTTCAATTCCTTCCATGGCTGCTGATGCTGCAAAGGGTTGTAGCTGTCATAGTACCTGCATTGCTAAGTGACTTTCTAGGCTGCAGAAATTAGGGAGGCTGTCTCACTGCATCAGTGTTCTCTAAACAGGTAGTGGAATACATTTGCTGTGCATGTGCTTAGTTAGGCAGGAGAATGAATGGAGAGCTGTTGGGCACAGACCATCACTGTGTGTCACATCTGAAGTACAACCTCTGGGCACTCCACTACATCAGCCCTTCTGGTCTTTATGATCAGAAATCTCTACTTCAGCCCTGAGGAAGGCTCACTATGTGCACCAGGCTTGGGTTCTGCCGAGTTCCAACTCCCCAACAATGCAAGATTTATTATTTTGTCCATTTTTGTCCCTTGTTAATACACCGTGGACTCTGCACTGAAAGCAGAACCACACAGGGACAGTGCTGGGGCGGGGTTGGCACTGCTTGTTATTTTCAGTTAAAGCTTGTCCACATTTGTCTTTGTTTTTTTCCCTTGTGTTCCAGGGTTTACCTGGCCCCATAGGGGAAGCTGGCCCAAAAGGCACTCGGGTAAGCAGCCTTTCATTTGGCTTTTCTCAGCTTGTTTTTATCAAAGCCTTCTCAAGAAACTTTATGCCTGATTTTGCAATCCTGAAACTAGTTGCTTTAAGTTGTTGGATTGAGAGGATTTGAACTCTGCACTCCTTGTTTACTGAAGCACTGCTAATTTTTTTAATTAAACATGTAACGTACTGCGATCAAAGTTCCCCAATAGTGCTGGTGATGAAGTCAGCCCATTCAGAGCTCACACTGTAGAAGAGGGAAGAATAGCTTACAAATTCCTACCAAAGTGCTCAAGCTCCATCTCCCAGAGGCCTCTTTAGCTTCACTAAATGTGGTTCAGCGGTCTTTGACCACACTGCATATGTTCTTATTTGGGTACAGTCCTGGTTTGGTGGTGATTTATATCGTTATGCAGAACAGCCAGCCAGCATCTTGAAGCCATGTGCAAATACAAATAATATCTCCACCCTGCCTGCTTGTGCTCACCAAATATAATTGCTGGGGGCTTATTCTCACTGCAAAGGATTATTTTTTTTATTACTACTTAAGGCTCTTGTTAATCACATTTTGTTCTTTTCTTGCAATTATAAATTCACAGTGAGATTTCAAGCCAATAAAATCCCTCATTTCTCTAACATGTGATGCTTTCTCTATATGCAGCAAATTCAACCAGCTGGCTTTCATCACTAGGAAAACTGCAAGGAATAAACAAATGCTGACCCTGTAGCTAGCTGTATTCCTGAGCTTGGAAGGGAGATGACACATTCAGTGTCCTGCAGGAGAGAGACAGCTTGCTTACCTAACTTCTGCAAGGCTTTAAGTTTTCCCTGGTGCATGTGTTTCACTGCCCTAACCAGGACTTTGTGTAATTATAAGGTGGTAGATGTGCAGAATGTAAGACTTGGAAATGATTTCCTACTTTGCACCCTGAGTGCTGAGGACTGAAATATTTATAAATACCCAAGAAAACCATTTCTCAGTTCAAGTGCAGTCAGTCAGAATTGGGTACTAGGGCAAGATGTACACATTTTGTGGATTAAGGGAGCCAGATCTGGAGTCTTCTCCGTCGTCCACTTCTACTTTCTAATTCTGCAGGAAGAAGTTCAGGAGTTATGTGTCTTGTTTTGGAATTCGGGAGCCAAAGCAGACAGGATCATTTTATTGTAGCAGTATTTCCCAGCTAGGTATCATCCCTAAAGGAAACACAACCTAAAGGGAGCAACGGACTGGTGAAAAAGTTCGATGGGATTGGCATAAAAAGATTTAGTGATGATGGGGAAAGAAAGATGAGAGAAAATCAGTGTTAACACTTGGCTCTTGTAGCAGTGAGGTGCCACAGAGGGGGCTCCCTGCTGAAATTAACTTCCTCTGTATTAGGCATGTTTGGCACACATCAATCCTTTGCAGAGGCCCAGCACACAAGGTAACTTTGTCCTGGCTGCTGAGCAAAGGGATTAAACACAAGGCTGCCATTGTGGCAAGGGAAGGGAAATGTAGTGTTTTATGCAGCATGTCTTGTCTGAGTAGGATGCTAAAGCTGTAGAGAAACACCACATACCTGGAAACATGAGGTTTCTGATGAGTGTGGAAGGAGCAGGTTTTATGGGAAACGTGTTGGTGCAAAGGAGATTTCCTTGTAGTTGAGTGTCAGAGGATCTGTGTGGATGTACAATTTGAGCCTCACATATGGATCCGATGAGCCTGGAATGGCACATTCAGCCTCTCCCAGCCCAGGGCTGTCAGTACTTGGGTTGATGAAGGGTTTGCACAAGGTCGTGGTGGTGCAAGAGAGTGTGCAGGGACAAGCTTTGGACAGAGGTGGTACCAGCTTGCTCCCCTTGCAGGGGAAGGGGAGTGTTTGCCTTAGAAAGGGCTGCAATGTGTGACCTCCAAGTGGCAGAAGACAGGCAGAAAGGGCTTGGTACAAGAAGACAGCTGGAAATGAGTATCAAAGGCAGGGAAAGAGAGAAAAGGAGATGTAGGCCTATGGATTACTTTTGCTATCCCTCTTGCTAACCTTGAATCAAGCTCCATTTCCCTCAGGTACAATTAGAGCCAGCCCAGGTAAGGTCTCTTCTTGCTGGCCTCTTCCTGCCTGGAGTCCTCATGATCCCTGGTGTGAGGGTATGTGCCCTTGGACTACATCGTGGAAGCCAGCACCATGCAGTCCATGGGCATATACACTTGCCTCAAGGTTTATTTCATCACGGCTGCCATTGACCAACGCTGGAGGTTGCTCTGCTGTTCAGGACAGACAGATTGGATGCTAATGGAGAAGTGTATTTGACTACTTGTTTCCTCTCTTCTTTAGGGGTATATTGGTCTCCCAGGATTATTTGGGCTACCAGGGGCTGATGGAGAACGAGTGAGTATTTTGTGAAAAAAACCTTGACGTGCAGGTTGAATGCAGTTCTTCAGAGCCTGCCTTAACCTTTTTTTTCCCTAGTTCCTAAGGACCTTCCTTAGCCTCTTCCTACCCTTGAATGAAGTCTTGTGTCCCTGAATAAAGCTGACATTCAGCCCAGGAAAACCCAAAATTCAGGCGAGACCATCAGACCTTGCTGTTGACTAGACTGGAGTTTTTCTATATTTTTTCTTTACTTAAAAATCTGCCTTCCTCCTCCCATTTGCTGGTTCATCCTAGTGGGATGGGGCAGGGAGAATGTACACAGAAATTCCCTGCTCCCACAGGAGTGATATCCCAGTCACACTGTCTCAACCTTTTGAGTGTCCAACTGGAGATATCTGGAAAGAGCCTGGCTTTTGGAAGGGAAAGTGCCTGGATCTTCCTGACAGGGGCTTTCCATCAATGGCTTTCCTTCCAGTTGCATTGAGTTGGGCAGTCAAGAACAGGGCTGGAGGCGGACAGCCGTGGCTGCTGTTTCCATGTGTCATCCCTTCCTCCCATCCCTTCCCCAAACCCATGTGTTCAGAGCTTTGCAGGACCTCCCTTCCTTCTTTTCCTCTTCACCCACCACATCCCCCACCTACCTGACCTCTTCCCACCCAAGGACCCCCCTCTTCCCACTGCAAGATCTCCTAAGGAAGGTCACTGGAAGATGAAGGCTGTTTTATTCCAGCTTTTTCTCCCTCAAATGCAATCTCCAGAAATAAGAAGCCCCAGGAGCATGTGGGAGTGAACATGTGTGTGCCTGCCTGGGAAGGGACTGCCCTGCACTCTTGCGACGCTGATTTAATGCTTGTGTAACTAAATAAGAAACATAAACAGAAGTTCTGCAGCGAGTGCCTTGGCGGTGGCCTTCATTCAGTTCCAGACCAGTAGCTTAATGACTGCTCCTGCTAAGCACAGCCCCAGCCTGCTGCCCTGGGTGGGGATGCTGCCTGCGTGTGTCCTCAGGGAGACCGTAGCTAATGGGTGAAGGTTAATTGTCTTCTGTTCTTGCAGCTGACTGCAAGTAGCTGACATTTTGATTCCTGAACAATGCTGCAGTCATTAGCCTGTTTTGCATTCTCCTTTCTCTTCTCATTTTGTTTTTTATTGTTGCTTGGCTGTTTGCTTTCTCAACCAGACCTATTATTTTTTTTTCTTCTCTGTGTTTTTTCCTTGCAGGGGATCCCTGGAGTTCCTGGGAAGAGGGGCAAGATGGGTAGGCCGGTAAAGTTTTTCCTCATCTATTATGCAGACCTTGTTGAATGAAACTGGAAACAAAACATCTGGCTTTTAGCTGAGTCCCTTCATATCTTCTGATGGGAACTAAAGGGGAAGACCACACCTTTCCATGCCTCACTTCTCAAGCAGGAAGAAAACTGAAAATAGAGATATTGTTATCTTTCTTTCTTCCATGCCCTGCCCACTTTGTCTTCTTTTTTGCACTGTTTCCATGCTCCCTTAGATCTTACACTTCTCAGATTCTCTTCTACAACATCTTCCCCTCTGACCTCCCTGTGGTCAGCCTCTTTCCTGGATGCATTTTTTCATTCCCAACCATGATTGCAGCTTTCCAGGTGTCCATACTTTCTCTGTTACGTTTCTTGCTCTGGGTTCCCACTAGTCCCATCTCATTTGTCTCTTCTTGCTGTGACTCTCTCTAACCCTTGTCCCACCCTTGTTTATGTAATGCAAGTGCAGTTTTGTGTAGAAACCTTTTTGTACTTTGTGATGCAACAGATCAGGAGAAGACATGTTTGAGGAGCAAGGAGACCAGGTAGGTGTGAGAGCTTGGCCAGGGGAAGAGGCGTTTGCATGTAGGGCTGAAGACAGGGTGGAGTCTATGAGAGCTGCATAGAAGGACAAGGAGGGTTGTGCTGACAATAGCAAAAAATAAGAGCAGGTGGGAAAAATATTGAAATAAGCAAAGGGGACAGGGAAAGGACAGAAATAAAGCCTTTCCCACATCAGCCACTTCCAAGAAATTCTGCCTGCCTCCTTTAGCAAATTGGATAAAGTTTTTTTGCTCTGAGAATCAGTAGAGAGAATCAGGCATGTTGAAGCTGTGGTGTGTCTCATTGCCTCTGCACCTTGTCCTTCATGTTAGCTGAATTTATCTCGACCTCTGGACATCACTGTACTCACAGGCTTCTTGTAAAACATCCACCCAACCCACACATGGAAAAATCCAGTGCTTTCCCCTTGTCCTCTTTTGCACACAAACACGTGCTTCCCAGGAGTCCCATGCCTGCCACTTGCTGGTGTTCTCACTGTAAAAGCCATACAAATATCCCAAAATTGCCACGTTCATCCTGGCTGTTCTCTGCCTGGGATGAGGAATGGTCAAGCAGATTTTTGGGGGGGGTGGTGGAAATCTGTACCAGATCTTATGGGTTTGCAAGCTGCTGGTTACACCAGAAACCCCCGTGATGAATAACTGCAGATCCCATAGATATGACCATGACTCACTGTCCAGGGTAAAACAAACACAGCAACTGTCGTTAGGTGCAGGGGCTCTGCTCTCTGCCTCAGCTCTGCACAGAGCACGCTGCAGGCTCAAAGTGTTCCAGCTGTTGGTTGGCCAGGATTTGTAATCTTCCAGGCAAGAGTTTTGGTCTGTCGGTCACTGTTACAAGCAAGGGGCTCCCCTGAGATCAGCAGGGAATCTCTCAGCTATGGAGGCATTTAGGCTGGATCTAGAGAAAGGATTAAATGGCTCCGCGTGAGCACCTTTGTTCTGCTTGGCTCCTTCAGAGAGTTTTGGCTCCCTCCCTGTTTTATGATATCAGGTTTAATAAGAAATATTGAACGGACTGATGCTGCTGATTTGTATTTCCGAGTGTGAACAGAAAGATTAAGTGACATCCAGGGTTATTCAGAAAGTCACTGGGAGAATGGAAAGCAGGAGCTAGCTGACCCGATTCCCTTCCCAAAGCTTATCTCCTGGCTGATCCTGTCTCCCAACTTGTTTGTGGTGTTCATGAGCCTTCAGGGATTTTTCTGGTCTCTTCCATCCCCACATTTGCTGGCATGGCTGCTGTTCCTGTTCTCAGTGTTGTCATTGCAGGGGAAAACTCGTGGAAGCCTTTATTAGCTGCTATAAAGCTGGTAAATGATCTGGGGAGTAGGGAAGGAGTTGGTATCACACATATTTCTCTACCTGGCTTTGTTTGGGATGAGAGCTGGCAGTGGATGAAGTGCTGAACCAAGGAGGAGCCGGGGGCTGGGGGGAGTTTGCATGTGACACCGTGGGCCTCCGAGAATGATGTAAGAGGGAATGATTAAAATAGAAGAACTGGACATGAGTAAGAGCTTGAAACCTTTCCAGGGAAGTTAAGTTTTGCAGAGTTGTGAGAGACATGGTGTGTCTGTCGTGGAAACAGTTGACTCCACCTCCTGCTCTGCCCTCCCTGCCCTGCATCAGCAATGCAGGAGGGGAATGCATCCCAATTTATGGGCCCTAGAACACTGGAGAAGGAGAGGGCTAGGGGTGGATTAAGGAGGGGAGTTATGATTGAAGACCAATGCACAAGGGAGGCTGAAATAACATCTCCAGATCTGACTGTTTCAGAGGTGGGCTGGAGCTGAAGCAGGCAATTGTTTTAAACTTTCAGTGTTGCCCATGCAGTGGCTGATAAGAATGGCTTTTTATGGCGTTTTTGTGGATTTTTACGGTGTTCATTTGAGCAGCTGGAAGAAAGAAAAAGAAAAAAAAGGATAAAAAAGGGCCCATTGGTGTAAGGGCAGCAAAGCTGTGATCACCACTGTGCTGTAGGGAAAGGAGTGGGAAAGATGTTGCTATCCTGTTGTGCCATGTCCAGACAATGTGTTAGTCCTGGTTCATCTCTAGGAAGGAGCTGTGCTGTCACTGAAGGAGATGACCCATGGAGCTGGTTCAAGAAACAACAAGCTGCAAATGTTGTGCTTTTGTTTCGTTGTGGGAGATTAGAAGCCACAGCCACAAATACCTGCACTGCAGATTGTATTAAACTTTAGAGTGGAATATTTTCAGAAGTTCCTAAGCCCTGCTAGAGGAAAAGACTTAAAGGCAAAATTGCCCGATTTTTGCTTACAATCTGTTTTATTAGTAGTATTATTTTAAAAGAAATAGAAGTTTTGTTCCAAGCCATACTTAGTAATTCTTGGGTTCATCTGAAGTCCATTCACAAGTCAGTTAAACACAGCTGAAGTTTCATTATATTTTTCTAAGAAGCTGGTGGTGCTGCTGCCCCTGTGCCTGGAGCTCAGTTGAGCACTTGGAGTCTCACTGTGTCAGGTATCATGCGAACACCTTGGGAAAGAAAAAACCTGGCCCAGAAGGTCCACAAAACAACCCAGGATCAGATCATCTGCAGGGTT
This sequence comes from Serilophus lunatus, assembly GCA_013399895.1. Lineage (NCBI taxonomy): Eukaryota > Metazoa > Chordata > Aves > Passeriformes > Eurylaimidae > Serilophus > Serilophus lunatus. The sequence goes on along the minus strand of VXBA01000881.1, from coordinate 2,221,291 downwards.
GGAAGGTTTTGGTAACAGCAGCACGAGCGAGTCATTACCACAGGGAGATATCTAAGCTTCCCTGCCTGTCTCACTGTGCTCAACATTATGTTCATTCTTTTGTCCTCCTGTAGCTCCTGTTTGTGAGTGATCCACCAGCTGTGTCCCACCAGCTGTCAGGTGCTGTGATGGTGCTTCCTGCTCACCTCAGGCAGGGAAAGCAAACACTTCTGACAGCACTGGCTCTGCTGTCAGGCTTCACCCAGCCTTTGGCAAGTGCCAACGTGTTGCTGAAGAGGAAACAGCTCGACAAGTGGAATAGATTATGTGAGCTGCAGGCACAGAGAGAGGCTTTGCGTGCAGGACACAGGGGCTGACACCTCTACCTGTGAGAATGGCTGGAGGCTGCCAAGGCAAGGTGGGGAGATGCTGCAATTGCTCTCTGACTGCACAGGAGCAGGATATGGGACCTAATTTTTCCCCATGGCATGCAGTGTCACACGAGCTATTTGGCTCTTAACCGTGTGCAAAACAAGGATAACACACTGTCTTTGGAGAGCTCTCGTTTGAGCTCAGGAGCTGAAGTTTAGCGTGGAAATGCCAAGGATTACAGCTCGTGTCAAGGAGGAGGTGCCACAAAGTGGCATGTGGATTTGAAGTGTTAGGGATCAGCATGAAGGCGAGTCCAGAGGTCTCCCTTCCTTCTGCCTGTCAGCACAGCATGGAGGCTGTGAGAGCCAGCAGTGATCTGGCAGCCACTTGGATGTGGCCTCAGTATTTGTGGGGAGGATCAGTGCAGTGGCAAGCTGCTGGAGCTGGCACTGCTTCCCACAGACTGACCACAGGTGGGATCCCCCTCACCAGCTCGCAGTCAGTAACAACCCCGTGCCTTCTTGCCAGGCCCTTTATTATGTCTGTATCCTCTCCCACGTTGACTTACAGTCCTAACCCTAACTCCTACCCCCGGTGAACACTGTCGTAATATATTAGGTTTTTTCTGTAAGAAGGGTATTTGATACCCCTGCCCTCCCCACCAGTGTGGGATATGCTCTTGCATCGTATCAAGGCATTGATTGCCTTGTGGGAGGCTCTAGATTGCCAAAAGCAGGGCTGCCTCTGGGTTAGGAAGGTTTCATTTTACAGCCTCCCCCAGCCTTTTGATGGATGGCTGAGATAGCTTTGTGGTGATCAGAGCATGGGGCTTTGCCAAGTTACACAGTCTCAGCTGTTGTTCATGCAAACAATGGGGGGACATGCTTTGCCATGTGTCTGGGAAGGCTGGCATAACCACAAATTACTGAGAAAATAAATTTTGCTCCTCTCTGTAGGGACTAAGACCATAAACAGCTCCTCTCTTGCTCCAATCTATTCTCTGATTTGGATGCAGCTGAGACCCTTCCTTGCATTTGGAGTGAACCAAGAAGCTGCTGCACCACGCAAGTTGAGATTTGGGAAATTAGTAACAGCATTTTGAAATACCTGTTAGGTATAAGAGCTGATGGACAGGACTTGAGTAGCTCTGTTTTGTACCCAGCATAGCACCAAAATATTTGGTGCCTTCTTCAGGAACTGATTGATTTAAAAAAAATAATACGCTTTTAATCATTCTGTTTGCATGAAAAGTCCTGTGGAGTTCCTGAAAACTAGCAATGAACAAAGTTTCTCTGTTAATGACAGTTTTAGCCCATGGATTGCATTTTTCCTATTAGCCATCTAAATCAAATGTTTGCTATATTTTTTCTGTATTAACCTAAATTTTTAAAGTAGATTTGGTTTGAGCAATTGCTGACTTTTTTAATGCTTAAGTTGGACACTGAAACTGGGCAGCTGATCTCTCCACCCCTTGGGGCTTGGTTCACCACTCTAAAATGCAGGCATGAGCCCAGAGCAAATGTCACCATCTCTTCTTGGCCCAAATTTTATTCCATATGTCTGGAGTTTCCCAAATCTCTGTAGTGAGGTGCTTGCATGGTTACTTACCACATGTTCCTGTGTTCGTGATTAGGTCATCCAAATAATCTGGCAAGGTGGACAATATCAGCATGTATTGAATTTTTATAAGAATGGGCAAAGCAAAGTACTGAAAATACAGGGAAGGTTTTGAAAAGTGCCAAGACCCGTAACTTGTACTGAAAGAAAAGAAATAATCCCAAAGATGGGTTTTTTTCCAAGAATGTCCCTAAGCAGCTTGTCCATCATCAGTCAAAAATCTTGTGAGGAATTGAACCAAGATTTCCCAGGCACAAGGTCATCTTTCACCCTTCAGGGAAATGCTCATTCAAAAATCAAAGCTCAAAAATTATTCTCATTAGAAATTATAAGGAAAAAATAATACAACTATACCTTTTGAGTCTGAAAACACTTTGAAAGTTACTTGACTTTCTTGAGTAGGAGGCTGCTTGATTTGGAAATCTGGGCCATAAATAAGGAAGAGTAATGGCAGGTTCAGGTCTCTCTGGCATTAGACCAGTACGTCCATGCAACAGGAACACAGTTAGAGCCCCACAGATGGGGAAGAGCTCCTGTACCAGCATAAAAGGAACAGAGCAGATGGGTGGAGGGGCAGGCATTTGACTTCAGTGATGTTTGACTTAATGGGCTTCGGGAGATTTCTGCTCGCATTGTCCTGGAGGGCTGTGCTCTGGCTGGAGGGGATAGTTCTGTTTAAAAACACCATGAAATCTTTATTCAAAGAGGAAGTGCCATGGAGCTGTGAAGTCTCCCAAGCAGAGAGAGCAAAGCTGCCTTTCAGGTGACAGAGGAGCAGAGCTGCAGCAGGACCATCACTCCGTACATACCCAGTCGGGGATGGCGATTCCCTCTTTGCAGGGATGGAAACTGCCACAGACCCAGGTCTAGACTCCTGCATGGCTTCATGAATTACAGGCACATCAGGAGCACAGGGTCTGCCAGGCTCCCTTTGGGGTGACTCTCTCTGGGGCTGAGCCAGCCCCTCGCCCACCTGCAGAGGGGCTCAGTCTGCGCTCCACACCAGGAATGCTCTCAGAGGTGTAACCTGCCAAAATAAGCTATGCTTGTTTCTTTTAGTCTCCTTTTTTTTTTTTTTCCAGTAAATGCTTTTTCTCACTCTCGGTCCTGTTTCTCCACCATCACCTTTTTTTTTCTTTTTCTTTTTTTTTCCTTGCTTAAATTGTTTGACTTGCGAGTTCTGTCCCTGGAGAGACTCCTGGGCAGTGATTCACCTGGCTGGAGCCAACTGGCAAATAGAGTCTTTTGCAGACAAGACAGGAGAGCTGGTTGGTTTGAGCAGCTTCACCTTCAGCCAACAGGAAAATAAAATCCTATTTTTGGAGAAGGATTCTGTTGGCGTGAAGACCTGCCAGGATTCCTCGGAGCAGCAGCTGCCAGACTGCCTCCCTTACTCCTTCAGGGAAAGTGTTTTAAACTGAATCAGATGTTGTATACATACAACACACCCACCCACATGTGAACACCTGAAAAGACTTTGGTGGAGCAAAGGACACGATGTGTCTCACCAGTCACTGCTTCCAGGGATAAGATACAAAGAGTGGTGGTGTTTGCTCAGACCAGGAGCAGCCCTTGGGCTGACAACAGCCAGAAAGGGCAGGCTGCTCTGTTTGCTTTAAGCAGAGGAGAAAGGAAGAGGAGGTGGAGGGGGATGTAATCTCCTGATGCAGGAGGAACTGGTTCCAGTGTCTGTCTAGGTCTGGTTGTTCTCAGCAGGAGTCTCCTGCTGTATGAAAGGATGCCCTTTGCATGGAGTGGGGGTGAAAAGGAACTAAGGCACTATTGGAGCATCTCAAAGATAATGACTTTGTTACTGCTTCAGACTTCCCAGTGTAACCTGGGATAAATCATCTTGTATCTCTCTGTCTCAGTTCAGCAAGTGTAGTGAGGACAAATTGTGCAACCAGCCCTGCTTGGGCTGGGGACAGGAGGGCACAGAAGCACATGGAGCATCTGTTTGTGTGCTTTTTCTCCAATTCCCCTTCAAGCTTCATCTTGCTTCTTTCATTGAACTCCTTCAGACAATGTAAAAACCATTCAGCTGGACATTTTCCCCCACCTCCTCTCTGTATTTCCCAGCTGTGAAACAGAGCCAAAAGTTTTGTCATACCTGACTTGAGCAGTTGTGGAGAAGCACCCCGCAGGCTCTTGGCCAACACAACTTGTTAGTTGAGCGTTTTCCTCCTAGATCCACTGCTATTTGCCATTCCCTTCCCGGCCCTGGTCCTTCTCTGCATGTCCCCGCCCTCCCACAGAGCAAGCAGGATGCATGGCTACACCCCAATTCTGGTCCCCCAGAAACAGATTTTCTGTACCAAAACCTCCTCTGCGCTCACTTTAGGAAGGTCAGGAGATGCTTTAATCTCTTTCACAAGTCTCTTGTGATGGGCTGCCAGTTGTGACTCACCTGTCTGCCAACACCATAAAATGAGCTTCCCTCTCCCATGTTCTTCCTCAGTTTGGGCTCCTCAGGCTGCTGGAGCAATGCACTGGAGGGGAGAAGAGGAAAGGTATTGCTGCTTATGGGAATGAAACCAATGGGATAACAAAGTCTGCTCACAACTTCTGGGCTGCTTGTTTTGGTTGAATATTGCTAGCTCTGTTCCTGGGGAACATCTTCCTCCTTTTTAGGCTCAGACAGGAGAGGCTCTGAAAAAATATCTTTAACAAACATGTGAGATCCAATAAATTAGGATACTGTGGTCATTGGAACTGTTATTGTGGTTTAAACTGCTAGTGCTTACCCCATGGAAAGAAACTGCTTTCTTTTTCATTAGGGGCTTAGAAGATTGATTGTTTCCTGCTGTGCAAGAGCTGTGCTAGGATAGCTTTCACAACCTGGTTTGGGTCTTTGGAGGCTTTATGGATGCTGAAATATCCTCCTCCATGCCACAGCCACCAGCCTTAGTCTCATTTAATGTGCAAAAACCTGTTAATACTTGTGTGCTATGCTCAACTGGTGGGCTAGGACGCCTGGAGTTAGTTGAATTGAAGCTGCCCTTTCAATTTGTCTCCTGCTCTGGGTTTGTTTCACAGCTTGGGACAAAAAGTATCAGGGGACCACCCGCCACCCCAGCGATGGATGTGCTGGGGCTGGCGGTTGGTTGTACCAGCAGCCAGATGGTGTGTTAAGGACAACGAGGTGTTGGCGAGGATGAGGCTTTGGTGCTGAGTGTTGTCCTGGGCCTAGCTGGTGTGCCAGTGATGCCAACCCACCCTGTCCTGGCTTTTCTTCTCAGCTTTGACCTTTTCTGTCTTGAGGGTGGGCAGGACCCCCAGCTCTGCAGGCACTCACAGTGTGCTGTGAATGGGCTTTGTTGCCTAACCTCTTATTTACTGGGTGGCATTGGCCAAGCAATCTCAGGTGCTCAGCTCTGCCTTCAAAACACAGGAGTAATCTGGTTTTCTAAGTACCCAGAGATCTAGTGTTGGAATGCCTGTAAAAGCTAGATTTTTATTAACTTTATTACCAAGTGCCTCAAATCTCCTGTCTTTAAACAGCAAGGTTAGTACTGGAAACTGAGGCACAAAAAGAAATCAGTGGGAAATCTTTGGATTCAAATAGTTCCTTATCTGGACTGTTATGCTGGCAGAGGAGAACATTGTTTATGTCACGTTGCAAGAGTTTTAATCCAAATTTAGAAAATGGCTTTAGTCTGGAGCATGCATTCCCCTAGGTGATATTATGCTGCTGTAGCAATATTGTTTTTATTGTACCATTCAAAGTAGTCAAATGTCCCCACACTGTCAAGAGCTTAGCTTGACAGCAGACACCTCAGAAGCCCCAGGGCCAGACTGCTGCTCAGTGGCATCCATGGGTCACTCTGTGCCCAGCTCTGCCCTCTGAGAAAGAAAAGATGCAGCTGGGGGGAATGCAGAAGGCTCTGACTGAAATTCGCAGCAGAGTAAGTACAGTATCAGTCTATGCATACTCATATTTTCCTTGGCAAGCTGTATGACTGTAAACAGCAAAATATTCCAAGGCAGTCTTTTTTTTTTTTCATCTTGCCTGAGCAATGAGTTTTCACTGCACATCTCTCTTCTGATCTGATTGATTCAGCATGTAGTGATTTTTCCTCTTTTTTTCATTAAAGAAAATTGTAGCCTCCCTGTCTTCTTGTTATATTTGACGTCTTTGTCTCTAGATGGCAGAAGGCTGTTTCCAGTGGTTGAACCACAGCTTCTTGGCATGTGCACAGGCCTGAGGGATGTAGTGCCTAGCTGGAAAAAGGCTGACAACTTTCCTGTTCACAGGATTCCCATAAGATAAAAGTACTGAATCCAAGGAAGCGATAACTTGTGTCGGTTCAGGAGCGTACACTGAATGCTGTAGGGAGTTGGTACAGAAGAGGTAAAGCATTGACTCTGAGGTCAGTGGAAAAATTTAGGTTGACTTAAACAACTCTAGATTTGTTGCCTTTTATTTGTCCAAGTATCTTTTTACTTAATTGTGTAGACCAAGAGTTGTAAATCCTCAAAGATGAAAGGAGGTCTTGGAGGACACCTTTGTTTCCAGAGTTTCCCAATATAATTTTCCTGTTTTTTCTGCTGTGATCATTTCAATTTTCATTGTTGCTGATCGGTTTCCAGATAAGCAAGTTGTTGGCTGTTGCATTTCACTTGCCTCGGTTTTGCTTTTCCAAGATAACCAGTCCTCATAGTATACAGGGATGCAGGCAGGAGGAGAGACTATCCTTCTGGCTCAGCAAGGACCATCCTCTCCCTGTCTGCTCCATCCCTGTCTTTTAAGCTTTTGGGTGCCCAGAATGTGGCTGTGTTGTCCTTTTTATGTCTTATGAGCCACAGAAGCGAGTAAGGCAGTTTTACTGTGGCTGCTGGTTTGAGTTAGCAGCAACACACCCAAGTAGCAGTTGCAACTTGTTGATGTGTCTCTGGAGCACATCTTATGATGTAGCTTCAGCTAAGCAATACTGTTTGCTCTCCAAAACTTCTGCAAGAGGGAGCAGGGATGGTTGAAGCTTTGCTTTGCAAATTCCCACTCTGGACTGAAGCACAAAAGTAGATGCTCTGGCTAGGAAGCCTTTTATATGCAAATTTATTCTTTAGTTTTCCATCCTGATGGCCAGAGTCAGAATAGTATGAAGAATAAAGGAGGATTTTGGCCCTGGATGAATTAACCAAGTCCAAGACTTGGAGGTTGGACTTTTTTTATGCTCTGGCCATGGGGAACTCATCTGACAGACAGCAATTTTCCTTTTGGCTCAGAGTCAGAGGAGGTGGATGTTGCGATGTTTTGTCTCACTCCATCTTGAGGAACACACAAGGAAAAGAAGTGGAGAGTCACATCCCTCTCTTGTCTCAGTGTCACAGCCTCCACAAAGCACCTTTCACTGCAGCTGAAGTTCAGAGTAGCCCTGAAGTGCTGATGTTTGAGCTGATTCCTGATGGCTCTTGGCAGCCTCCTCCTTGATAGTCCTGTGCTGAAGGAGTCCATGCTCAGGAAAATTAAGTCAAATCCGTCTTAAACTCAACTACTTCTTCCTTGAAAGTGTCAGTGTAGTTTTCTAATCCTGGAGGTTGCGTGCCCCCATCTGCTGAGCCCTTCCTGAGGGAGACAGAGCATGATAGGATGAGAAAGAGCAAGGTGCTCTGGGATTTGCTTGTAGCAGGGAATTGGTGGGGGCTTTGGGGAGCACAGGGTCTGTCTGAGAGTATGAGAGAGAACGTGTCACACCACCATGTTCTGGCTCTGGCTCAGTACCTCCACTCCCTCCTTTATAATTATCTGAAGTCTTCCAAATGTGTATCAGATATAATGAGATGATGAAGTCGGCTTTTGTGGTGACTTTCTCATGTAGTAAACATGGCCTTTCACAGCTCTGGGGTGTGGAACATAATAAGTTTGGAACCACTTTTTTCCCCTGGCAAGCTGAAAGGGAATAAATTCACCAGGAATCTTTGATCATCTCCATTAAGCATCTGCATGAGCTCCAACAGGCATTACACTGTCCAGCTATCCTATGAGAAGGGGGGGCTGTTAAAAGTAGGTAGGATAATTCAGATTGACAACCCATTTTTAAATAATAGTCATTGCAGTGAGGTTTAGGAATTCCTCCAAAACTTTTAAGGAATTATCCTAACAATAGGATATTTCTACCTGAAAAAGGCTAGAAAGCAGTGTGCCTTTAAATACAGAGTTCAGTCATCCAAATGTGGGATTATCATTTCGTGTAAACTACACTGGGTTGCATATTCTTTGTTGGACATACTGGATGAAGCAACGGAGGAAGGAGCACTGATTTCAATCCCTTCTCCCTGCTATGCAAACTCATGTTGCCTTTCAAGCCTTACTTGCCATAAGACCCATGCCCAGATCTGACAAGTGGTGCTAAGGGAAGGCAGGGCTGGTTTAGGGCAGGAGAGAGCCTACAGGAGATGTGAACAATTCAGATCTAGCAGCCTTAGCATTGGATGCTTTTCATGGCATAGCCAAGGAAGGAGCTTTCCTGTGTCCTCTTTGACTCTTCTTCTCAAGGCTCCCATTAATGAATGTGCAGCTCACATCCAAGCCTCATAAATGGTGCTTCTGGTTACCCATCACTGGCCCCAGGAGAGAGCAGTGAATCAGCTTTTGCCCTTCTAGAGCTCCTTGCTGAGCAAATGTGCTGGTAGGGCAGGAATGGTTTGGATCAGGATGCACAGCCTGGTTGTCTCACATGTCCCTGTGCCCTGGTGCCTTCCAAAGTGCTGCAGGGGGAGTGATTTGTAACTGCCTTTACGTCAGGGAGCCTCGATGACTAACACTTGTATTTGCCTCCTCTCCTCAGGGTTTTCCTGGTAATTTTGGGGAACGAGGACCTCCAGGCATCGATGGGAACCCTGTAAGTGGATAGCTTTTTTCCTTTCTTTCTATTGCAGTAGACATCATGTGTACTTCATCATGCTCATTAGAGCTGAGTGAAGCTTTTAAGTTTGGTGGCAGCTGCTGCCTGGTTTTGACCCTCCTGAAAAATATGTGTCAGACAGCCCTGGAACCGCAGAGGGAGAAGTCTTCAGTCTCCAAAGCTCTCAGCCTCCCTCTGATCTTCATCTGACCCCTGCTGGCTTCCTAAGAATGGGATGTGTCTCCTGGACATCGGGTCAGAATGGTCAGAGAGACCATTTAAGCAGCCGAGTGCTGATAAGGTTTAAGTTGCTCTGGTCTTGTAGCACTTAATGCCACATAGTTGGGGATGTGCTGTGTTTTATTCCTCTCTCAGAATATGCCCTGATGGATTGCAACAGTTCTCAGATGTATTAATTATTCTAAATGATTTTTTGAATGACTTTGTTGGTTCTCCCTCAATTAGCATGTGAGCAGAACTGATTCATCTTTGAAATTCCTGCTGTCTTGGTTATTCACACATAATCACCGTGCTGCTCTGGTGTTTGACGGGATGATTTGTGTGAAGTAACCCACTCCACATGTGTCTGCAAGTTCCCATTTATCATACATGCAGCATAAAAGTTATTTTCACAACCGACTCCAATCACCAAGCCAAGCTCAGTTACACTCCAGCCTTTGTGGGAATTCAGCATAAGAGTCATAAATGCAGTGAACTGAAAGAATTAGATTCCCAAGGAATACTTCTGCAGGACTTTTCCCATCCTTGAGTCAACTTAAGCCATGGGTCAGAGTGGAACCAGTAGTCCCAAAGTAGAAGACTTTCTGACTGTATTGCTATTTCCAGCCAGTCCACCAGGAAGAGCAGGAATACTGGAGGTCAGGAAGACTTTTTTCTCAAATAACTTTGTTTTCTTTTAAATATGCAAGTTGTCTAAGCCCCATTCATAAGATGTGCTCAATGCCGTTTCGCTGAATGGCAGTTCCCAGAGCATCGGGGAGCAGCAAATGCCCCTTCTATTAATTCATGCAGAAGGATTGCTCTTCTTTCATCTTATCAACGGCTTTTAAATATTAATGTGCCTTGGAGATTGCAGAATGAAAACAGACTGTTTCGGCTGACTTAAAGGGAGGTTCACAGGGTCACGAGTAGAGTCACAGACGCAGAAAAATGCCAGAAAGTCTGTTTTTGGAGCACACAAATATGCCGGGGTTGGTAGGTGGTGTGTGCAGCTGAGCTGTCGGCAGGCGGGAGGGCTGCCACGGTCCCAGGCTGCCACATCCTCTGTTTGATCCTCTGCTTGAGTGGGGATGGCTGAAGCCGACATTCTCTGATCTTCTTTCCGTCCCCTCCAGGCAGAGCACAGGCTCTTCCAACCTCAGGGGCCTTCTTCCCTCCTACCAGCTCGCTGAGAACTGTTGAGCCATCGCATTCCAGATCCCAGTTCCCCCAGAGTGCTTTAGCCACTCCAATTAGGCTCTTAATCACAGGAATTAGACATGGGAAAGGACTGTTGATTCATCTCCTCTCTCTTGTCCCAGCGCCCGGTTCATGCACAGAAAAAAAGAGAATAGAGCCTGGTTTCCCTCACAGGTCAGGGACCAGCTTGTCATTACTGACGGCCAGGAAAGACCACTTGTAAATCCTTCATTTCCCAGGGCAGGGAATGGCTCAAATTAACAACTAGTCTGTCCACATCTCTCAGGGGAGTCCACCCCCTCCTCTTCGAAGAGGAAATCCTCTTCCATCAGCCATGAGGTCATGCATTTCCACATATACCCTTTCTCTTGAGGAATATCCACATGACATAACTGAGAAATATGCAAAGTCTCTCTTGAAACTGATGGGAGCAAGAGCTGCCCATCCACCTAGTCTGCAGCCCAACCACCCTGAGGACCTGCAGAGCTTCCTGGGAAACTCAGGCCACCATGCAGCTCCTATGCTCAGCATTCCTGGGATACTCCCTCTTCTTGCTGAGCCTAGTAATGCCAGGCCTTGACTAAAAGCTTGAAGCCGACCTTATAACAGTAGCTCTGAGGACACAGAAATCCCACCCATGAGGAACAATTGCTCCACAGATGTCCCAAGTATGCAGGAAAGGAACCGGCCATAAAAAAGCAATTTTAGGCTGGTTGAGATTATGAAACGCTTCTTGTGTGTGTTTGCCCAACAGTCCTTTACTCCACTTCCCATAAAATAAACACACATAACCCTTTACCCAAGGAGCCTGAGCACATTCAGTCACGTTGTGTCCCCTTCTCTTTCCTTCTTCCACTAGGCAAATCTTTCCATAAAAGGGGTGCTTTATTGCACTGGAGGGGACTCCACCAGATGTGCACTATAAACTGAGCTGGATTGTCAAAGAAAGTAGCCAGCATGATCCAGAGCAGGGGTAGGGTTGTTTGAGCCAAGGGAAAGTTTAGCATTTCTAATGCACTTGTTTTGAGAGGCCCCATTGGAGATGGAGGTGTGTAAGACCAGGTGCTTGGTTTGACAAGCAACCCACTATCAGCACAGCCAGGGAGGCCACCGAGGGAGAATTGGGACAGGGCAAGCATCCCGCTGTTGCTGAACTACTTAGAGACCTGGATAGGTGAGTTATGGGGTCTGACACAGCTTCTCTGCTGAACTTCACCTGGAGATGCCAAAAGACACCTGCTGGTGCTCCTGGCAGCTTCATGTCTTTCTTTGGAAAGCTCACACAGAGCTGTTTCCCCACCTTAAACCAGCCCTTGGATACAGGAGGAGCAGCAGAGCATCCACAAACACACTCCATAATTTGCTCCGCTTCCCAAATTCATTCTCCCCAGTTTCATTTTCACCCAGGTCTTCCTTTTCTTATGAGTTTTATTTTCCCTTAACCATTCCCAAAAACTCTCCTTTCCCAAAGCTAAGCAGCAGCTTTCCTCTCCTTCCCACCTTGCTGTCCCCATGCCTCTTCCCCACTCCAGTCCCTCTCCCTGCCCACGTCTGGATCTCACCTGGGGCAGGCTCCCACCTCTCCCCTGCCAGCACAGTCAAATGCTCCTTTCATCCAGCCTGCTCCAGGGAGGGAATTCAGCCCTGGGAATAACCGCCCTACAACAAGTAGCCCTGTGTCTGCCAAGGATGTGCTCGCAAGTGCTCTCCTGAAGATGGAAGTTCTGGATCACTTTGGCTGGGGAAGGGGCTGGGGGGGAAGGGAGGGATGGAAGGGGAAGGGACAATCTTTTCCCTTCCGTCAAGCTTTTGAAACACTGAGCTGCCTTTCAGCCTCTGCGTGTCTATAAAGTATCTGTAACCGTGTGGGTTTGTGTTTCCTTTTAGGGAGAATTGGGAGCCCCAGGTCCTCCTGGAGTCCTTGGACTCATTGTAAGTACAAAAACAAATGGAGATCTGGCTTCTCAGTCTTTAACCCTTTCAATCTGCATAACTACACACAGATTTTCCTCTTCCTGTGGCAGGGCAGGGAGCAGAATGAGTGTTTGGATGGGGGAGGCATGACATCTGGGGAGAGAGGGGGTTTCCTGGTGGATTTGGAGGCGGAGGAGGGCAAACCCTTTCCAAGGAAAAGGAAACAGATTAAAAATGTATTGTTAGCATCCTTTTTTCGTGATAACTTGTCCTTTTGATAACATTTGCCAGCGTGTTTCTTCAAAGATGCAGCATTCACTCTTAAAAAGCAAGTCCCTGTAAACAGTGACCTCAGGGACACACAGTTCTTGTTCACTGGAGAGACCATAAGCAGGAACAGTCTGTCCTCTGGCTATACAGAAATTTTATATGCACTCTCACCATCCCATCACTAATCCAGGTAATTATGTACACAACCAAATTCCACCCTTCATTACACTCTTCCCCAGCAGGAGATAAATGGCTGCAAGGATGGGTGGCAACTCCTCCTCTCTGGCAGCTGTTCTAGGGGTTATTGAATGCCCAGCTGAACATATTATAGTTTATTTTTAGTTCTCAGTACTTTTTTCAGGTTATTCCCTTCCACGCACAAAATGTGGTTGACTCTGTTAGTACTACAGCATTCTTTCAAAATGATTCCTCTCAGCTATGATGATCCATGGAAACTCAACTTGCAATGACAGATTAAAAACCTTACTCTTCTGCTTTCCCATATCTTAAATTAAAGGAGCATGTATGTCAGCTGAGATCAAGGCCTTGATTGCACTAGAGACATTGCACAAACACAGACCACCAAACCCAGAAATCTTGGATTCCTCGAAGGAAAACATGAGAATATCCATCTTAGAGATGGGGGATTGGGGCAGAGGTAAACTGAGGCTTCAAAAAGTTTTTCATGAAGCCAGGAAGTAGGTCTGTGTTTCCCCTCATTAGTGGAGATGAAAGTAGCTACTTTAGCCATAGCAGCAGAAAGGATGTGCTCCTGGCAAACAGCTGGAAGAGGAAGAATGCTATGTAAAATAATACCATTGAAGGTATTGTCCAAATTGGATCATATTTCTCTTTTGCTTTTGGAAAGATTTTTTTTTTGCCTGGTTGTTATTATCTCGCATATATTTATTTTGTTAGAAAGTATAAGGTCAGACATGGTAAGTGTGATTATGATCCTTTCATAGACAATGGAGCCATAGGATACCTGTCCCCTCTACACTGGCAACAGTCAGTGCCAGGCTGTTGTGGTCTTGGGATAGATGGCAGAGACCAGGAAGGACTGTCTGCCTGGAGCTGGTCTAAAATGAGGACAGGCAGTGTGGGGTTTCTAACCTGTCTTTGTGATCATGATGGTTTTGTCCCATGCTGGCTGCAGTACCCAAATGGCATCGAATTCTGTGTGAGGACAACTAAATTGTGTTTTTCCCTGTCTGACCCCAAGATCTGGCATTACATGTCCTAGACCAGGATTTGGCTTCCTCACCAGATACCTGGAGTCTGCACCTTTCCTGTCTTGATCCATTACATCAGTCTCTACGAACAACCCAGGTTCTAGTGTTTTTGCTGGAAAAGGACAAAACCAGCAGCTCTCCTTTTGCTGCTAAGTTTGATCTGTCTTAAACTATAAATATCTTTTCTCCCTTCTTATCCAGACAAAGAAATCATGATTCCCTGTTGTGATCTTCTCCCTAGCTTTACTTTTAAAGCAGAAAGTTGTTCCCTTGCAATACTGTTTTTTCAGGAATCTCTTGCTGCTGTGGTCACAGTCAGATGCTGTCTGCCTCTGTTGGTCTGTCAGTGCCACTCTGAGCAGATACAGACTGCAAACTGAGATTCAGGTCAGACTGAGTCAGATCTTATGTCCTAGGGTACTGAATTCAGTATGCTGAATTGAGCTGAGCAACCTCCTCCACCATCCTAGGGAGAAGGGGACACATCCATCCTGCCTTCTCCTCCCTGGGGGACAGCACCAGCCTTCTTCCCTGGGGTCTGCACATGGGGCTCACACTACAGGGCATGAAGAAGGTGACACAGGGGGCCCTTTCAATCCCTTCCTTTCTTCCCATGTGCAGCCACCTCAGGCACGCACTGGGCTCCCAGCTGCTTCACACACCCCACAGAGATTCAGTTCACTGTGTAGGAGAGACTGAAGAGCAGAATTAGATGTTACTAAAGCCTCCTGCTCTCCTAATTAACCACGTGGGCAAAGCTTTAAGTAAACGTGTTCCTACAAGCAGCCTTTATGCTGGGAGGTATGAAAAGGGCTCTGTTGGGGTGGCTGCAGCCCAGCGCTCTCCGCATGGCTGCGGGCCTGTGGCTGCAGCCGGAGCAACGCTCCTCCAGGGAGCTGCCCTGTTTATTTACACACTGAGGCCAGGATGGTGCACCCTGTCACTGACTCTCTTCATGGCCAGAAAGCAGCCAGAGCCCATTTAAATGCTGGCACTGAAGGGTTTCTGTTGGGCATCACATGTGGGTACACACAGCAGCTCCACTGCCCTCCGGTGATGGAGTCCCAACACGTGATGCCACACTGACTTCTCACTGCAGCAGAATGAGACACCTCTGTCCTTACCTCCTGTTTCTCCTCTCTCCTTCCTATATCGCTTTTAGATACCAGAGTTCAGTAGTCACTCAAATTTCCTGGCTATTGCCTTTTTTGCTGCTTGAGTCTGTGTGCTTTTAAACACACTCTCAGACTCTTTCTGGAGAACCCGGGAATACTGTGGTAGTTTCTTTCTGAGAACAGGAGTAACTTCACTGAAAATAAATACACTCGAGGATTGTCTTAAACCATCTCAATACTTCAATTTTTCAAATAGTAGAAGAGATAAATTTATCTATAAAAAAGTTAAGAACATTAAAAAAATTCTCAGATCCTACCACAGTTGCAAACTTCAAGGGGGTTTCTTAATTATTTTGCCATTCATTTACTAGCCTGAATTGCTGATCTATTTTTAAGTGGATCCAGGACCCCATACTCAAGGTTTTGGAGTTTGGCCACCGTCCCAAACATCCCTCTGTCCTATGGGCAGGAGCAGGATGCTCACCATTTCCCAGGCACCAGGCACACCTGGCCAAGCCCAGGAACAGCAGCACAGTGGGGCCATGTGAGCTGATGGTGGGAGACATTTTACATCTCTGAAGTTGGTGTCAAGGTGCTTTAACATCTTCCCTTTGTGAGAGCAGGATGCGAGTAGGAGCTGCTTCTTCCCTCACATGACTGCAAGGCAAACACCCTGTGCTGCCTTTGCTTAGAAGCTGTATACACTTTAGGTCTCTTGACTCATGTCAGGATACTTTTGCTGAAGCCAGTGGTGCAATTCTTCAGAGATAATGACAGACCAGACAGCAGAGGGATTTCACACCACCTGCAGCGATCTGTTGTTTTTGCACCTAATGAATTTTCTTTCCCCTACTAGGGTGACATGGGCCCTGTTGGACCAATCGGATATCCAGGACCAAAAGGATTAAAGGTGAGCTGTGTGAGCTCTTGTCCCTCCACAGCAGAGCTGTAGGTTACTTTGTTCCTCCCTTGGGCAGTGATGACTGTTCTGAGAGAAAAGATGGGCAGCAGTGATGCATGTCCACACACAGGACTGTTGAACACAGCATGACACTGGTGGTCTGAAATAGGTGTAAGTCACTGGAGAATTCCAGGGGAATTTTCCCTGTGTGCCTTGATCCCACAAAGGGTGTTTAAAGAATGTGTGATGGACCACACCTTAGGAGCAGTCTGGCATTTGGCCTTGAGACTGTGCTAAGCTAATGCTGTGAGTCTGAGCCACCAACCCCATCAAGGACGTCAGTGTTGCAGACCTGAGCAAGTCTCCACTGTGGCTCAGCCTCACTCTGAACTTTCTTTCATTTCAGGGGCTGATGGGAAACCCTGGAGAACATGGACTGAAAGGTGATAAGGTGATCTGAATACTCCCTTATTGCACTGTGTTTTAATTTTGCATGTGAAATCCCCTTTCTAGTTTCTCTTTCTTATTCAGCACCATGGCACTGGTTCCACTCTGGCTGTCTCTGCCCCATCCTCCCACCCTCTCTCCACTCCTGACACTCCAGCTTTGATTTTTCTTTCTTTGGTTGTATCTGCCCCATCTCCTTTTCCATGGAGTTCTAGTATAGATCAATTATGCTCAGATTCTCTTTGAAGCTTCAGTCTCCCACTGATGATGACAGTAACTATGATTATCTGGTTTTTCACTGTGTTTTCCTGTTTTTATATTGGTTGTATGATGGGATGGGAGGAGGATGAAGATCTAACTCTGACTGTAGGTTTTCATTAATGCATTTGAGGAAAATATGTTACAAAGCAGAACTGGATCAAACAAACCAGGTAGATGCCCTGGAAAAACTGGTCTGTGTTAGATGACTCTGCTCCTTTTCAGAGGGGCTCACCTCGGTTCAGTCTCCTGCTGAGAGGAAATTGCCTTACCCCAAATTGGTATAAATCACTTTAGAAAGAGCAAGATGGAGAGGGGCCTTGATTGCAGTGATTTAGTGGTGCTGGCACAAAACACCCAGCTTGAGCTAGATCAGCATGAAGCTGTGTGTGTAAATGTCTCACTGTCACGAGAACCATCCTCCTACAGATACTCGACCGTAGGATTTATTTAGTCTGAAAGAGTGGGAGGTGCAATCATTTATTGCTGGCTCTGATTGCTCAGGAGGGCAATGGAAAACGACCATTAAGTGTATTCTTCTCCTCCTCCTGTCAGATGTTTTATTCTCTTGTTAGATGTTTGCTTTCAGAGGATGATTTAGCAGCCCAAAACTGCACAGGGGGGAAGTAGTGTCAAGCCAGTTGATTCAACTCTTTTTATATTATAGGAGCTCTTGGCCAGGACTCCTGTGTCTGCAGTTTCCATTTCTTGCTTGTGCTGCCTTTTCACTTCTGTAGAGAGGAAGGACAGGGCAAGAGAAGGGCTTTTTCTTCAGGACAAGCTAAAGACACTGTAGTTGGTTTCCTATCTCAACACCAGTTCCTAGAGCCCACAGACTTTTCTGTCTGCTTCTTGGAATAAATAGTTTACTATCCTAAGAAACACCAAGATTTAAATCATTGTTTAGGAAAATTAACCTTCCTGGACGTTAGTCTCCATCACTTTACACAAACTGCTCTGTTTATCCCCAGTATTTCCCCAGCCACCACTGTTGCAGTAACCAAATGATTTGCAGCTCTTCCTGGAGTCATCCAGGATTTAATGATGGTTTTTACAGCTTCAATTTCCCCACAAAATTATTATTCTGTTTCCATGTCTGTATTTTCATGGAGGCGAGGAGATGGGGCAGAGAGGGTTGTTCTGCTCTTACAGGAAGAAATGAAATTACTGTATAACCCTGAAATAAAGAGTGACCCTGAGAAGACCATGTGGGGTGATGAGTGCACGGGAAAGGTGGAGGAAGTGGAGGAAATCCCTGCTACTTGTTCACATGAAAGATTTTTATGAATCAGGACATCTGTAACTTGTGAAGGACGTGGCTCAGGCAAATACCTCTGGAGTTGTTCAGCGTTAGCTCTCTTTGCATTGTAGAGTGGAAAGTCTTGGGAAAAGAGGTGTCCAGTCAAGGGGAAAATTAGGGGTTTTTTATAGAGCAACCTCCTCTGCATCCCACAGACAGCAAACACTCCTCATAGCTGTGGATTGGTCCCTTCCCTCGTATCCCCTTTCTGTTCGTGTTGGGTTACGAAGGGCCTCAGGGTCTCTGAAGCTGCATTTCTTTTTATAGGTGAAACATGAAGCACAGGCAACATCCCACGGGCAAAGCCTGTTTGTAATTTCAGATTCTACATTCCTTTCCCTCCCCCACGAGCAAAGTCCTTGCAGACCCATTTCGTCATCTTGGCATCACATTTTTAATAATAAACATGCCTGATCTCTTTCCTCAGTAGTTTTTCCCTCACATTAAGGACACAAACCCCAAGTCAAGGCAGGTGAAAAGCAATGCCCTGGTCCTTATTCTGGTTTAAGACATTAACAGCCACAGATTCATGCCATGATATTTTGCTTTGCCATCACAATAACATGTGAACATCCTGCATGAAGTCCAGCTCAAGATAAAAGATGTGTTTTGTCTTCCCTGCTTCTTTCTTATTCTCTCCATTGCCCACTTCTCAGAGTTGTTTGAAAACTGATTTTCCTGCCATGTCACTGCTGTCCCACTTTGCCTAAAGGTTTGTTCCTGCCTTTTGCTGTGCTCAGGAAGCTGTTTTCTTATAGTAGTAATTTCTTAATGTCCAAGTATTTCTTTCAAAACGATATTTCAACTGCCACTTACTGTCTGGGTAGAAAACTGCTTAATAGGTCTTTTTTGACCCTCAGAATAGATAATAAAGACAAACCTTAGAGCCAATCTTTCACTTTCCAGAAAAGCTGTTTTCATGTTGTCTTCAGTCAGCAGCCAGAATTAAGTTGATTTCAGTGTTTTAAGCCTTGGACTACATAAAATAAGTAGAAAATTCAGAAATTCAGTGAACACGAGGGAGATCTGGAAATGAGCTGGGTCATGCAGTAGGTTTTTTGCCATCTTTATTGTGTCTAATACTTGGGGTTCATCTGAACTAAAGCCGTGTAACGAGCTGATTGTTTCCATTCTGGTTTACAAACAAAAAAAAAAATGGAAAATAGTTTAAATGAAACAAAATGTTGGTTGACTAAAATTAAAATATTTTAGGTTAAAAACAAATGAGTTAAATCAATTTAACATTTTTTAAGAGCAGCATTTTAATTTTGCTATATAAAAGATTTGCTTTGAAGATGGCTCAGTGAAATGTTCTGGGAACTTTTACCCAAACATTTAAGCAAATTTAGCATGAATCCATGAAATGTTTCCATCATTGAATCTGCATAGTTCTTAATTATTTTTCTTCCGAAAAAGTTGTCTTTGAAAAGTCTTTCCCAACTCCAGCCTTAACCATCCACAATTTCATTATCCCCTGCACGTTACTTGAGTAGTTACAATTATTTCAGCTCTCTGATAGCAAGTGGGTGGTTTTTCTGGGGTGAAGTAGGCTTCCTCTGTCATCTCTCTGTAGACTTTGGCTCTGTTGCAGGTCTCCATATGTCTTCCATGTGGACTATGTTTAAACATACAGCCCTGTGCTCTGGTATGGCTTGTTCCCTTGCTGGGAAGCCAAGCTCAGAGGCATGTGCTGTGCATGGGACAGAGTTCCTCTGACAGTTATTTTTGCTGGGTCTTGTCATTGTACCAAGTTATTGTAGTCATTCCTCCTTTAACTTCCCAAGAAGAATTTTCATTTCTCTGCCCCATCATTGACTCCTCCTTTGTTTAAGTAAATCACCAAATAAATGAGGTTGGAAGGGGCATCAGGAAGTCATCTGGGACCAGCAAGCTGCTCACAGCAGGTCTAAGAGCCAATGCAAGGTAGTCCTTGGAAAATCCTGCTCCTTGAAAAACCTTCAAGGCTACTTGTTTTCTACCCAGGGAGTCAGAATATGTTACGATGGTCCAGAAAGGGGGCAGACAGACAGCATGATTAGGAAATATTGTTAAAGATGGGTTCCCCATCCCAATGAACACCAGCTTACTCCTCCCAGGGACTCTCAGCCCAGATATTGGCAGTGAGATGGTACTAAAGCATTACTAGTAGTTACTCTTGTTTTCTTATGGAAGGGGATTGATGGTTGATGCCAGCACTAGGATATGCTCACAGAAACCCGAGGATTGTTTTCTTTTCTATAGAGCCTTGTGAGAGAAAAGGTCCATTCATTGAAAACTAAAGTCTTCTGTTCAGCTGAATTTAACACTTCACCACCTTCACGGTCGCTGTCAGCCAGAGGAATGTAGTCTCTCTTCTTGCAGCTTCTATAGATACACAAAGCTTGGGAATTCATAGTTTTCTATCTCCTGCAGTTTCTTTTCTCACTTTAGAATCAACATTGGGAATTACACACTTTGTCCAGGATAGTTGCTACACATGATATGATCCATAGCTTGACAGTAGTTCAGTTTTGAGTGGAGCTGGTGCTGGGATTTTTGCTGTACAATAGCATCGACCTGAGTGTTTTGGCTGTTGCCTGTTTTAACTCTCTCGTGATGTGTACCCAGGGTGATCAGGGAAGAGCAGGTGTTCCAGGAGATGTTGGCTTCCAAGGAGACAAGGTAATTGTTTTTCTATCATTCTTTTCTCCTTACATAGCAGTATGTGTGGCCACCAGCTTTCTCAGCTCATCTTATCCTGCTGTCAGTTCCCCTGCTCAGATAGTTCCCATTTGGGGTATGCTGTGCCTTTCTAAAATTCAAATGAATATATGTATTTTGTTACTCATAGCAAAAGCAGTTCTGCTGGGGGATTTCTGTATGAGGGGCCATGTCTTCCTGCAGAAATTGGAAGTGATGGAAGGGATGGGTGTGAATGTGTGTGGTCCAGTGGCTGCAGACTCAGAGTTTTGGTCTGCTCAGTGCAGCAACCTAAACCCTGACCCAGAGAAGCATTTAATGCCCTGTGTAACTTCGAGGCAAATGACTTCTCCCTTGTGACTCTTGATATAATACTGACTGTAGCTGACAAATGTTGTACACAGCACTACACTGGAGCCTACATGGCTCTGAGCCACAGCCAACTGCAGCAGCTCATGTGTTCTTTGGGGCTAAATTGAGCCCCAACTTCAGCAGCAATGTCTCACTGACATTAGTACAGCCGCCCCAGCTCCATGTAGGAGATGCTTCTCTCTCTGCAGCAGAGGAGCTGGAGCCTAGGGAATTGGGGTTTTTTTGATGCTTCATTGTGTTCTGAAAAAATCTGTCTCTCTCAGGGCAGCCAGGGTTTGCCTGGAGTCCCTGGTGCACGAGGGAAAGCAGGCCCCCTGGTAAGTAACCAGTAATCTTCTCCTTCCTAGTCTCCCTTTCTGAAGGTTCCATGCCCAGCTGGAAAGACAGCTTGGCAGGGGTGTGCTGTTCTAAACAGGAAAGCAAATACCAGGAGCCAGCTCACTTTTCTTCCTATTTTTCTGATTGCTGCAGGGAAAAGTTGGTGACAAAGGACCAGTCGGGTTTCCAGGACCACCTGGCCCTGAGGTATGTCCCCCCACCTCCTTTTCACATCTCTCCTTTCTTTGATAACTTCTCATACATCCTTTCTTCAGCAAACTCTGATAACACTTCTCTCCCATCGTGTTTTGCCTCTGCAGCCTTTCTTACTCAATGTCTGCAGCTCCTGCCTCACTGAGCATCAGCTCTCTGATAAACACCCAGGTGGCATTTGAGAGGCTGTCAGAGATGCTGATCTCCCTTCCCTATGGGAGGTTTTGGCTCTTGAGCTTGTGTACACACATGCCCACACAGGGATTTGATCAGGAGGTTTATTGCTGTTGCTAATTCATACAGAAAGCGAGAACCAAACGCTGCTCCCACGTGGGCACCCGGTGGAATAAAGGAGTAGCTGCCACCACTACTCCTCACCACGTCTCCTGGGTCTTCTTCCCACGGGTTTCTGGTTTTTTCCTTCCACTTTTTGTCACAGGTATCATAGAGGGCTTTTTTTTTTTCAATTTTTCCCCCCACATAACACTGTTTAAAGTAGAAAAAAAAATTATTGCCCCTATCAAAAAAATAGTCAGAGTAGTACCTTAAATTCAGGATGAACTGCCTCCAGCACTTTGTCATTTCTCTCCTTCCGAAGCAACCAGACAATGTCTGTAAGATGCTGGAGAGCCGCTTCAAGCACAACTAATGGTCTATTTTTCCCCTCATCAGTGTTCTGGTATTTCACAGGGTCTGGAAGGGCTGATTGCTGCCACTTAGCAATCGTTCCTCTTTGTTGCTATTGGAAATAACCACAGATTCCTTTGTTTCCTCAGTGAAGGGCTGATGCGTGGAAAGGAGCCGCTGCCTGGTGGCAGCTAATGAGCATGTCAGCACCTTTCCTAATTCCTCAACTGCATCCCTTTGTCACCCGGGCTGCAGTTCCTCCTCGGAGTACTGAGATTATGCACTGACTCATAAAGACTAATTAAAACCCAAATTGCTGGTTTTAGCTGTGTGAGGACAGGGAGGCCCTCGCTGCAATAAATCTTGATGATAGACCTAAAGGGAGCAGCTGGGAAAGGCTTCTCTTCCATCAACTCAATGGAGCTGCTCCATTGCTGTGTCCCAATCCCTCCAAAGCCATGTCATGGCCACACATGGACACTGCCAACATGGAACACATCTTTTCCCATAGCCTGTAACAAAATCTCTCACAGAGGCAGACACTACCTGCAGAATTCCACTTATGCACCCTGACTATTCATTATTTTCTTCAGGGCTTCCCAGGTGACATTGGCCCACCAGGAGAAAACGGTCCTGAAGGTCTGAAGGTGAGTGGAGCAGAGACTGCAGCTCTGTGTGGGGTTGGAAACAGCCAGGGAAAACAACGTAGTGGGAAGGGGAAAAGAGAGAAAACCCTGGAGATTCCTAAAGATTGTCCTGGCCAATGTTTCAGCTTGGTCTGTTTGGTTTGAGGTCCCTCCAAGTGTAGCGTTTTCTTTTTTTCTAATTTTTTTTCTCTAACAAAATTGACATTGGATGATATCCCATGGCTGTGAAAGAGACTTTCTCATTTTAATTGCCCTTCTGAGCTTATGTTTCTATTTTCTGAGTATCTTTTCTTTTGGCTTTTTCTCAGGGAAAGCCAGGAGCACGAGGTTTACCTGGGCCAAGAGGACTGCCTGGACAAGAGGTGAGTGTCCTCAGTCCAAAAGCAGATTGAATTTAAAAAACAACATTGAATTTTGTAGATGAATGCATACTGAAATGGTGTCTGTGGCTTGAAATCCTCTCATCCCTTTGAAAATGGGAGAAGATATTTATATTGAGTGATCAGAGACCCACAGAAGAGGGGCTTCTCCTAAGCTATGTGATCCCCAAGTCCTGTGATCTTTGCTTCCAGTCACTGCTGGCATCTGCTGACCCTAAACCCTGGGTTGACTTGACTTTTAAATCCTGTTCCCCCACACCTAGATGGGTGTTAGTGCCATTTTCCCTTCACATCTCCTTGCACAGACATGCCTTGACCTGGTTTTTGCTTTCTGTTCCTTTTAAGTGCATTTTCTTTCAACCATGAGACCTGCAGACTCCTCTCTCTCACACAGAGCATCACCCCTCTGTACAAAGCATGGAGAAATGGCAATTGCTGCTCTGCAGAGATTGATTTTCTCCATCACATCAGAGCTTGCAGTTTTCACTCATCACTTCACGTGAGAACATGAAGCTTCATTCCACTTGCAGTCATTAAAAAGGGACAGTTGTCAATGGATTTGTCCTGAAGCTGCAAATACACTATAGCAGCAGCAGAGAAAGTCCAAGTGCTCTGTTTATCCTGTTGTAACTCCAATTACTTCGGTGTAGTTTCCTCTCACTTAGGCCAGTGTAAGCTGTTTGTCAGGAGTCATGAGACATTGTGTAAATAATACTGAGCACACGCATGGGCAGGAGCTCGTTTTAATAGCACTAATAATTCCTAGCTTTTTCTGGGAACTCTTCTTCTTGTTCTCTAAATGGGATTAATGCAAATTAGCTCATTTATTTGCACTGAAATAGGGGGAAAAAATATTCTAGGCAATTTACAAAGGGAATCGAAGCCCTGCATTCCAGGTTCAGGCAGGCATGACCAAGCTGCCTTCAATTTACTCTAGTTAGTGAGTGTAAAAGTAAGACCAAAGACATGGACATGGAGTTCAACACAAACTGTGCTGAGGGACTTTGAGTGTGCACCAGAGCACAGCACTGTGCCCTTACTGCTGAGGTTACCCAGGCACTAGGTCAGGGCTCTGGATTACAACTGATTGGAAATGTGGCGTGTTGTGGGTGGCTTGTCCGGGCTCCTGACTCCCAGTCCCATCCTCAGCCAACCAGTGCCCCTTCATTACCACAGCTGACCACTAAACGAGAGCAGCCAGACTGTGGCTGCCAAGGGTGCTTTTCATTTCTCTCTTGGCAGTTGGTTTTAGACACTTGAGATAATTTTTGTGAAGCTTAATTGAAGGTCTCTTAGAAACTGTAGGTCTGATCCTATCACATTAGAGATTGGTGTAGAGCCAAGGGAGAGGACCGAGTCCAATTGCTGTGTGAGATTTTGTGATAGCTCCATCCTGCACCATGTGGAGTCCCATTTGAAAGCAAAAGGGAAACCTTCATACGGTTGCCAAATTGTTCTGTGGGAAATTTTGCAACACCCTTTTTTTTGGGGGGGGGGAGGGGGAGGACAGGGAGAAGAAAGAAAGAGTAGAGAGCTCTACAGCATTCACATACCTGCTAGATGAAATTAAATAAAGTCATGTCAGAATATCCAAGGTACCCTATAGGCCACATCCAGCCCATGATAGACCAAATCAACTGGTGTTGCCTTGGTCAAATTTTGGATGGCTTTTACTGGCAGGAATTGGTTTTAAATCTTCTTTTCCTGAGATGAGAAAGGAAGGTGAGAAACTCAGACCTGCTGAGCTGCCTGCTCTAAGATATAGAAGGACTTAGTTGTTAAATTGTGACAGCTGGGCACACAGCCTGTGTTTAACTGCTGCTCATACTGCAGACATTTCATTCTTGCTGCATGATTAGTCCAAGTTTTGTTACTCCTTTTCCTTTTATTTTAATTTCTTTTCACCTCAGGGAGATGAAGGACCCTTAGGACCACCAGGAGTCCCTGGTCCAGAGGTACGTTTCAGTCATTTACTCAGTTATTACCAGCTCTGATGTCCCTGCAGTGGAACTGTAGTTAAAATAACATAAAGCTTCAGACCTCCTGATTAGGGAAGTAATCTGCCCTCCTGTGAAATATTGTTATGTCCAGGGCTTGGTCCAACTACATGCTCCAGGATGGCTGAAAGTCCAGGAAGTGTCTTGCACAGGGTGTTGAGTTTATAACTTGTTTAAAGTCTCAAACCTTGAAAAACCCTCTAATGTTTAAATGGTTCCTACTCAAGATAAAGCACATTGACTTGAAACCATCTCTGTAACCAGCCTTGATGCTTCTTCCTGATTTATAGTATTTTTCAATGAGTAGAGGGAAAAGCTGGACAGTCAGAGAGAGTCCTTTTGACTTCTGTGATATATCACACAAACACAGAGGAAGCAAAAAGAATATTGCCATATCTGTGAGCTTGCCAGCTCAGGATTTTGTAATGGGTCTGTACATAATTGTCGTTGTAGGATAGTAAAATATGTAATAGGTGGATCAAAAAAATAAATGTTTCATCTTTATCTTTCATCTTACAAGTATTGCTTGTAAGCTGCACCATATAGGTTCACAGACACTGCTGTGGCCAAGGCAGCTGCAAGCTTTTTATGTTTGTTGGTTTTTCCACGTATTTCAGGGTCGATCTGGCCGGAAGGGATTTCCGGGAACGCCTGGTCCCAATGGTTCAAAGGTGAGGAAAGGTTTCATCCATGATCAGGGAAGCAGGGGGTGGAAAAGAGGAAAGGAAGGGGGAAATACCTTTTCTCGCCTTCACTATTCTTCAAATGTTCATTCCTGACAGGACAGGGGAATTGAGGCTTTGTCTTTTTCTCAGAATTTTGGGGTCTCTGCTTCTGCTTGTTTCTTCAGGAAAAAGAATGATGATGCATTTTTTTAGCCATGTGCTTTATTATAAACAAGTGTGTTCCTCCTTTGGTATTAACCAACTCCCCCTTCCATATTCTCCTCTCATTTTCCATCACTTCTCCACATTTTTGTTCTAAAACAATGCACATAATTCCTATGTTTGCTGCTTAATTAGCAGCAGGAGCCATCCCAGAGCAGTGTGCTCCA
This sequence comes from Serilophus lunatus, assembly GCA_013399895.1. NCBI lineage: Eukaryota > Metazoa > Chordata > Aves > Passeriformes > Eurylaimidae > Serilophus > Serilophus lunatus. Next base: position 2,195,335 of record VXBA01000881.1, on the reverse strand, counting down.
CAAACCCACACTCAAAAGGAAAGAGAAAACTCAAAAACAACCTCTTCAAACAGTAAATAGCAAAAATGTGGTCTGGCAGCACATCTGGAGTATCTGCCTACTGAGAAAATACAGCTGTTTTTCCAGAGACAATACTGGTTAGTGGTGAGCCTGGCCTCTGGATGGCCCATCAAGGGGCACTCTGAACATCTTTGTGTGCTGCCACGGCTCATGGATTTGAAATCCACCTCCTGCTTTTCTCTTCACCCCTTGTAATTCTCATACTCTAAACTCCCTCATCCTGTACTGTGATTTATCTCACATAGGTTCTTGCTGTGATTTTCGTGTGGCTGCTCCATGGGACAGTAACACGCCCCTGTTTGAGATTTTGCAAGAATAGAAACAGGGTGCAGTATTGCCTGGAACATTTGGGTTGTCTTTTATTCTTGTGACTCTTCCACGATTAGGTGAATTTTATTGGATCCTTTCTCTCTGTCATTCAGGAACTATACCTCTCCATGAGTCTTCATTCTAGCTCTCCTTAGATGCTGCTCAAATCCTTGGGTTAACCAGACTTCATTCCTACTCTCTTCCTGCTGCTGGTGTGTTTCTGACTTTATCTGTAACCCATGTGCTATGTCTCTTTGTCCTGCAGGGTGAGCCAGGAAACCGTGGCCGACCAGGGAAAGTTGGTGAGCAGGTAAATTCCTTATTTTCCTTGTCTGTTTGATGATCTCCTGTGTACAACATGCTATGGTCAGGATAGGGATAGTGAACTTCCCTGTGTTCCTCTTATGACTAAAAGGGCAATTTCCAGGCTTTGCCTATACAGGTTTTAAGGGTGAAATCCTCTGCATGGAATGCTGTGCTATTTTGACTCCTACTGGATTTTTTGGGGAGCAGAGGAAATAGCAGCTGAAGAAACCAGACCCTGAGGGAGAGATGCACTGAGCTGCATTTCACTGTATTTCCATAGACAACATTCTGCTGAGGTAACCCATGTATCATCTCTGAAGGCTTCAGGGGAACCACAGGCTTCAAAGAAAAAGAAACAATTTTTCCTGTGTCTCAGTGTTAGAAATCAACCAACTTGTCCACCAACAACCCTGAAATTGCAGCCACAGAGCTTCCAACATGTTCTGTGTGTTCCTGCATGACCACACCAAGCTGGCTCTGGCAGCTGGCCCTGGCAAAGCGGGTGTTGCTTCTCACCATGGATGTCCTTCCCAACACTTTCCCTGCTGGATGGTCAGCAAGTCTGGTTTGGTTTTGCTTGTCAGCCTCTCTGGCTCTTCTTTCCCCTGTGTGCAACAGCTGGGGATTGCTTCTTGCATGGCTTTCTTTCCAAGCAAGTCTAAGAAGCCAACATAGATCTTTTTCAGTACCAGCAATCTGGTGAATCTCAGTATATATCAAGGATGGTTATTTCTATTTGGAAATTAGAAATATTTCTATATTATGGTTAATAATTTGCTCCATGAAGAGCAACTACTGAAGGAGCAAAGTCACTGCTCACATCTGAGTTGCAGCTTTATCAGATTCAGTACGACCTCAGGCAACACCTTGCCATCCTCTGTTCCTCAGTTCCCCCTTCTGTGGAAGGTGTGAGCCACCCCTGAACATTGGTTAGCCTCCTGTTCTCGGGTGGCATCTGTGGATGCTGTTAAAAATTAATATGTAGAAGTGCTTTAAGATCCTTAACAAGACATTGTCCCTGAAGGACAAAGCATCATTAGGATTATTATTCTTTAACATCCCTCAGGACTGACCTTGAATGAGAACTGTAGGCACTGTTCATTGAAAAGAAAACACAGCTGGCCTCTTCTGACACTGAAACCAGCACAGTGGTAGGAAAGCTGCCTCTGTTATTCTTAGTCAATTAGTCTCTGTCTAGAAATATCACCCAGAAAGAGTTTCCACTTCCGAACCAGTCAAGTCATCAGAACATGAATGTCTCACCAGATTAATGAGAAATAACCTCCTTTCCCATCTCACCTCTGCTGAACGATGAGTGTTGGGGTTTCATTCCTCCCTCCAATTCAAAGTTCAGCAGTTGGTGTTGTGGGTGGATTGGTTTTTTTGTCAGCTCTGAGAGCCTGAGCTACCCTTATCACTTCATACTGAAAGACACCATCACCTCAGCCTGGTTTCTCTTGTGGAGACCGTGATGTTTTCTGTCCCAAATAAGAGTGGTCACACTTTTCAACTGTGTCTCTCTGCCCATCATTTGGATTCTCTCAGAGAGGAAATCCTCAGCATAATGAGAAGAGATTAGCCATCCATCTCATTGGAGTTTTCTTCCCTTTCTCAGAAACATCTGTTTAGGGAAATATGGGAGTTTCTGTAAGGTTTCAAGTGATACTTGAGCTCTCATTGAAAAATGAGATTTTAAGCCACAGGGCAGTCCCTGATGTGCTGTTTTTCCATTTCAAGGACACAGACTCGGGAAGGGAAGTTCATTCATGAGATGCTTGTTGTCTTCGTGTGCTGGAAGGATTCCAGGTGCCGGGTGCCCAGTACCCTGGAAATGTGTGGGTTAACCCTTCCTTGCCTGTAGAGAGAGTCAGAAGTATTTGAAGATGAATATGGGGCCTTTGGCCAAGGTCACCATCCTTCCTGCTCCAGAGCTGGGAATGCACAGCAGGACAATGTCACTGAAATGTCCATGTTGAAGGTCAGACAGCCCTGTGGGAGAGGCAACACTCTGCAGCAGACAGGATGGGAAACTGGAAAAGGGGGCTGCCATCCCAGGGCCTCCCTGCTTGGCGCTAGAGACTGGAAATACCAATGAAGAGTTGTGCCAGATGAAAGAGGCTTCAGTTGACTTATGTCCTTAATGGGAATGAGGAGGTCCTGTCACAACAGGAGTAGCTGTTCGAGTCCCTCCCCCTGCACAAGAAGTGACAACCCTGCTCACTCACAGGGCAGCATCAGGGTCAGACATGCACCCATCACACCACGCAGGGAAGGGCAGTCACCCTATGTCTCCTTGAAGTTCTCTCATCCTCAAGGGGGGAAGCATGTTGTCCCAATGTCAGTATTTCAAAAAAATCTATCAAAGGACCCCAATGCCATCAGTTATCTCCTTAATATATTTTCCCTTCTGAAGGAGGAGGGGCTGTGATGTTGGTTTTGCAGATGGGGTCTGACATGGGGAGATACCAGTTGACTTGGCCAAGGTCAAGTGAGTCACTGAGAACTGAGCAGGGAGTTGCAATGGCATTTCCCACATTTCCCAACTCATTTACCTTCCCCTCCAGAGCGTCTCTGACCTCCAGACCTCTCCTTCAGGGATTTATGGGCACTATAGTGCTCACGGCCTCTTTGATGTGACACGGTGTTTTGACAGCACATCTCCACCTTCCCTTCACTCGCCCTCCAAGGCAGTGGGAGCCCAACGCGGCCCCAGGATACGGCTGAAGCCGGGGCATAGGGGGTTAAACCACATGGCTGTTCTTTGCGGGTCAGAGCGTCCTCCCTTAAACTGTGATATTTACTGTTTTACTTTCCCTTTCTTTCATCTGAATGGGAGGATTGTACATTTACTCCCTCCCGTCCTTTGTCCCTGGTTTGTTTTGTTTTGAGTTCTAGCGAACCAGTAAAACAGAAAGGCCGTGATCGGTTCCCGCTGGGAGCGACTGGCGGTCCCGTCCCTGGGAGACCCTGCTCACGCTGGGCTCGCCGGCCGGTTGTTTCTCTCAAATGGGCTATGATTTATTCAAGGCTTCATTGCTGACTTGCTCTCTGTTGATGGAGCCAAGAAGGGGGGCTTAATTATGACAGGGCTGGACAATAAATGGGGAAAGCGAGACAGGAGTTAGGAATTACAACCCACCAGTCCCCCCCTTTCCTTCCCCTCAAGCCCCCAGCAACTTTTTAACAATCTCCATCCCTTTTCCACCATGCCCTTGGCTGGGGAATACAACAGACTGAATCACGAGCGACATGCTGAACTCCTCGTCTAATATAAATGTTTTACATTCTTTCCTGTATACTGTGGGCCTTTATCCGGGCAGCCACCGCTGCTGGGACTTCACGTGCATCATTACACACACTGCCTGGAGTCGTGTTTGGTGCAGGCCTTTTTTTCAACCCTGGGAACCTGGGAAAAATATGTTGCGCCGCAGCCATTTTAATGTAATGGCGACAGTTTATGTCTGCTTTGATTAAATACTTGCCATCAGTGGCTTTTCTGGTTCTTAAAACCTGTATCTTTTTATGTTAAAATCTCCTTGTGTTCCCTTTAGTGTCTATCCCATTTTGGCCGGTGAAGAACATCATCATCCAGTCTCCCCCAGTTGTTTCTTGTAGTCCCAATACTTTACTCTTATTTCTTTGGCCTAGACATACCTATCTCCATTTGTGTCTGCAAACAGACACAGCAATGTTAGTTAATTTAGCCCAGAGCAGACAGTGCTGGCTGCAGACACTGCAGAGCTGCCGTGCTGGAAGCCTGGCTATGCCGCACCACAGAGACCCTACTCTGCCATGAGATTCTCCTCTCACTGGGTACATACGGAGCAGTGACATCTTCCCCTGAGCAGAAACATGATGCATCAGCACAGACAGAATTTTCCCTGGTTTTGGAGTGAAAACCAGGCCAGAAATGTTGGCTGTGCTCCCCTTCCACCCTGATTTTTTTCGGTGCAGCAGGTGCAATGTTTGCCTCTACCCTGCATGTGTTGGCCATGCTGACAGGTTTCTGCACGAGCTGCCATAATGAACAGCACATTTGTGACAGCAAGAGAGGTCTGGGGAGGGTGTTGGGGCTGGAGGCTCTTGGCATGCTCAAATCCCTGCAAACCCATCTGCAGGCTGGCTTGGGAGGCACCACCAGTACATCTCGCTTCATGACCCAGATTCCTTAGAGACTTTTTAGGGTGGAAGCTGATGCTGCCATGGACAGCGTGTCAGAATATTGGCCTTCCAAGCCTGAGGTTGGATATGCAGGGCCCCTCGGAAGGGAGTTCTAAACAATCTTGTTCTGAATGGTATTGACACTTGCTGCAGAGCAGGGATCTCTCATCCTGATGGGACTGACCTGAGTAACTAGAAATATCTTAAAGAGAATCATCCCAGGAGAAAGTTCTGCAGTTTTCCAAAGACTGGAAATGAAGGAACAGATTTATTCTTTCTTGCTTTATTGTCTGTTTTTGCCTAGCAATGCATCTTCCTGTTGCATCTTATTGTTTTGCTGTTCTTTGCCTCAACATTTGCCTTTTTCATGACCTTGGGCTACTGGAAAATTTCGGTAACTGTATGCAGTTATCAATCTGCACTTGTGTCTAAATGAAAGGATCATTGATCCAGCAGCCTTCAGCAATACTACCCCTTGGCAGCCTCGATAGGCAGATGTTGCAGATTTTCCTGCTCTCCCTTTGTTTCCTGCACTGGACAATCCACTGCCACATCCAGCCCTGCTCCCACGTCTGTCTTGTCCATGCAGCCTGGCTGTGATGGCATGCTTGTACTCTGGAACTGTCTTAGCTTCAAACACAAAAACCATTTCAATGCAAAGACTGTTTCAGTGCTGATGTTGGAAGGGTCGGTGACAATCAATCGCTTGGTATTTCCATTTCATGGCACACCAGTTCCCTGGATATTACCTCTGGATGCATTTCTGATTCAAGCATCTAATGCCATGTTCTGACGTAGTCACAGTGCCCTTTGCCTTTTCTCATGAGTTTTTCACAATACTTTTCACCTGGATGTTGCTCCCATGCCAGTTTGGCAAGTGCCACTCAGACCAGAGTACATGGCTGCTCTCTGCAAGAGGCAAAGCCAGCTAAGCATCCTGCTGAGCAATGCCTTTGTTGATCAAGTTAACATGTCTTAGTGAGGAGCTTCTGTCTCCAGATTTGTTCAAAGGATAGCATTTAATTGCACCAGAAGTTGCCTTGGTGGTGTGGCTTTTCCTCATTGTGTTTATTCTTGCATAAAGGAACTTTACAATTTATCTTGAAAATTTCAAATTATTCATCAGTCACCCGCCAGCACCAATCAGACTGTTGCCTAAAATCAAACAAGCTGGGGCATGGCTTCATTTGGCACCACCCATGCCAAGTGTGGGCAGGTTATGAAGTGTTTCAACAGGAGATGAATCCCTGTAGTTACAGACTCACCGGAAAAGCTAAATATAGATATCTGTCTCCCAATGGCCCATGCTGGGGCTCAGGACGAGGCCATGAGAACCGTACAGTGAGCGCGAGCGCCTGTGGTGGTAGAGGGGACGGTCCCTCGCATCTCTAGAGCCAGAAACCACTGGAGCCGGTAGGGAGGCTGCTGTATTTTAATTCTTAGGAATCTTAGCTTGAGATTGCATCCGTTTCCATCTTCCTAATTAAAAGCAGCTCTGTTTGCTTCTTCGTTATCACAAACGTTATTGCTTAGACTGGAGGTTTTTTCCAAGACAGTTCCTGGGTAGTGTGCTAGATCCACTGCCCTGCTGGCCCCTCTGACTTGAGGAGACCTTTATTTCCTACTGACATCTCACCAGCATGACACTATCCAGGGCAAAATTAGTCTGCACAAAGGGCTCGGATTAATCCAGAGTAAGTCTGCCCAGTCCAACCGCTAAAGTGATTTCAAGTCTCTGTCTCTGTGCAACCCAAGAGCTCCCGCTACCGATGCTCTCGGAGAAGCTGCATTGGTGTTTTGGGAAAAGCTCAAAAAACAAAGCCACGCTATGGACTCAGCCTTTCTACTAAACGTGCTTCACTCATCTCCTATACTGTGTGTTGTGGTTCTTGCAGATCCTAGTGCTGCTGTTCCAGCTGGCGCCTAAAGCAGAACCAGCTGTGGAGTTAGACATTCCCATGGCCAGGAGCAACTCCATCCGCCCTGGTAGCCAGTAGGAATTACTGAGCATTATACGAGGGATGCTGTGCTATTGCAACCAGCAAGGTGGACCAAAGAAATTGTTTACTTTCTCAGCAAATAGAACTGAAAATTAATTGTGCTTTTTCTCTTTCCTCAGGGTCTAATGGGTTTCATTGGTCCAGTAGGGGAGCCTGGAATAGCAGGAGAAAAGGTAAGATTGCTTGCAATGAAATGGTTGTTGTAACTTATGCAGGACGAGGGAGACTGGGGTGGGAAAAACGTTGTGGAGATTTAAGTTTCCGTGTCAGTGCAACACCCAGCTGGGAATGCAGCACGTCCAGGGTGTCTGAGCTAGTCTTGGACCAGGCCAAAGTCATCCACTTCTCATTCAAGAATTAACATGCCCTGCCCTTCAAGGAGATGCTGTCAAATATTCTCTGAAAAATTAACTTTCCTCATTCATAATGTGCCAGACAGCTTTCATTTAACAGTCAGTTCTGGTTTTTATGGGAATGAGGGACCCATCAGCCCAGTGTTCCTGGTCAAGGGAGGAGTCCATAGGGTTGAGGTTAGAAATCTGTGCAGAGGTGTGTTCACAAAACCACAGTGAGCTGCCAGGGGTGTCAAACAAGACGAGGGCTGGGGCTGCATTGAACAGGAGGTTCTCAGCAATTTCTCAGGTGTAGAGAAGGTACAACAGTGCAGCCACTCATCTGAGCAAAGGCTAGTGCAAATACTTCCCTTTTTATCTAATGAGGACCATTCTGTCTGGCTGCCCCTGGTTGCATTGGGCATGCTAAGGGCTGGTGCCCTCTTGTGTACAGTACAGACACATGCTTCCTACGGGAGGAAAACTGGCTTAATTTTCCATAAAAAATGTAAATGGACATTAATTTCTATTAGAGTGTAAAATTTTATGCAGGGGTAGCTTCCAAAGACAAATCATCTATGTCACTCATTGTATCTCACTTGCAGGCTGCTGGTTTTTCATTGGTGGTTTAATTATTCACAGTCCAGCCATAAAGATAGTAAAAGAGCATAAAATGACACATTCAACACATCAGTGCTTTCTTTCACTTTTATTACTTCAAGCCCTGTCCTCTGGGTAATGATGTAAAGACTCTGTGACAGTTATACTGTGTTTGCTGCAGATGCATTTTAGTGTCTGTCCACAGCAGCCTTTGGAGTAGAAGCAGCCTCAGTTCAAGCTGTAAAGGCACACAAGAATTAAAAGGAATGACATGACAAGGGCTGTGTTTTAGAGAAGGAAAATAGAGGGGAAAAGAGCCTGTAATGTGTCCAGGGTGATTACACAGAAAATTGAAGCCTGAGTGAGCTGTCTCAATGGCAGCTGCAGCCCTGAATTGAATGAGGAATAAGGGGTTTGCCATGCAGGAGACATGGGAAGATCTTTTTCCCCAATCCATTAAATTCACATCTGTTCCTGTAACTTCCATGCCAAAGGTTTGACCACATGAGTTATCCTCATCTTCCAGATCGACTCTGAAACAAGATGATGTTACATTGATGTCAAGGCAAACCCGGGCTGTCCTTAGAAAATTTGCTCTCAGAGATCCTCAGCACAGCTGTGATTCCTATCAGACTTCTCACCAGGACAACCTTAGGGATGACAGAAATAACTACCATCAAATCAAAACCTCAACCAGGCCTCCAGTTGGCATAGTATCCTACAGCTTACTATGCTCTTGTGAGCTAAATGAAGTGGGAAATATGCTTTCATTAGACATAGCTGAGTCAGCAATCTCTGTCCTGAGAGCTGCAAAACTTAAGACTGAAGCCAGTAGAATCCAAAGATTATCAAAGAGAACAATACAGTTAATACATCCTTAATAAAATCCATCCATCCAGGGAGAAAAAAATCTGTGCACTGGTTTACAAGGGCCAACTAGTGACAACACAAACTCTGGGGTTTGTTTTTAATAAGCTTCTTCAAGCCCAGAAAATATTTCCCCTTACACTTTAGCTGTTGGAAGGTAGGTCAGATTTTGGGCGTAAACTATTTGGCAGCATTTGCTAAATCCTCCTTCCTCATCCCCTGAGCACATGAACATAACACACCTAATTCCCAGCACATCACTGGGGCTGGAGGGGAGAGCACAGGCAGTTGTGGGAATTGCCACCATCTCCCAAAGGAACTATTGATGCCCCATTCCTAGAGCCATGCTTTCATGTTTCTCTCACATCAGCAGGTCACAGTGGTGCTTGTGGGGACTTACATCTTGTCTTCTGCCCTTGGGTCAAGGATGTACTCAAGGGAAGTAAGATGGTCTCTGTGTGAGGATAAGTAAGACTTTTGGAATTAGTGATTTTTTTGGTATGTTAAGGTTTTAATGCCAAATGGGGGCTTGTTTAAGAAGAGATGGTGTCTTTAGAGTGGGCTGTGAAGTCACCTGGCTCTGAACCCCTTGTAAACGCAGGCCCCAAGGTTGTTGTTTCTTGTACTGTGGTCTCAGTATGAGCCACAGGACAGAGAGTCCCCCCACAACACCTGCAGTCTCTTCTGAAGGCACTAGGCAGCATCTCTGTTTAACCCCCTGCTTAAAGGCCCCATCACAACAGATTTTAAATCCATACCTCTGGAATTGCCAGTACATGTAGGGATTATGATACTGTGGTCATGCCTTGGGTGGGAAAGGCTGTGGAGATCTCCTGGGATCTAGTTCAGGCACTGTTTGGAGTTGAAGGTTGTCCTGAGTGCATTGCTTGTTTCCTGCTCCTTGGTGGCTGGATGGCAAGAATAAAGTCCCCTCTCTTGGAATATGGAGGATTAGTTAATTCTTCTTGTAGTCCTTTAACAACTCTAATGAGATGGATGGAAAGACAGTGATGGTCATTCTGTACTAGAAGCCTCGTAGAAAGCTGATAGCACAGGCATGAATTTGTGAATTTTTAAGTTGATTCATTGCTCTAGAACACTCTTCTCCATGCACCTGTCTCTCTCCCAGGGTGACCGTGGCTCGATGGGACCCCCAGGCCCTCCAGGAGTCAAGGGGTCGATGGTAAGGAGTAAGTCTGCATTCTCTCGCTCTTGCTGCTGCCTCTCTGTCCCTGTCCTAGCCAAGGGTTCTTCCTGTCTCTGCGGAGATGGGAATGGCTGTTCGACAGACTGGACATTGAGGTGTAACCTCTTCCTAGCAGTCACGTCCAGCAGTCTCCCTTCAGAGAAACACTGGGTTTCAAGGTGTGTTCTGCAGCTCCATCAGCTGAGGACTTGCTGTGTCAACTGGAGACAACCAGGAACTTAAGTATTGCCTGTTCCCAAACATTCTGCCTCCTGAATAGACAGGGTCCAGGAACAGGGATCTATGTTCATATCCCACCAAGTGGCCTGGAGCAGCCTGAGACACAGAGTGCTCGGGCACCGCACTCACAGTGCTCTGGCATTCAGGGATCCCCATTTAGAAGTCTAACAGAGGGAACATCAGTAGGATCTTATCTTGCTCTGACACTTGTTTCCTGACACTTATTTCCTGGCTTCCATAGTGCAAGACCCAAAGACAGATTTTTGTATTGGTTCAGCCCCTTCTCTTCTGAGCTCTTCAGCTGATATTGCTGGTCAGGTTGAAGCTGGGCTATCAACAGCCTGGCTATCTCCATCTGCCCCTGAGCCATTTTACCCTGACAAATATCAGACCTTCCTGATCTTGCAAGCAGCCAACAATGCCTTTTTTCCTGTCTTCCCACCTGGAAGAAGAAAGGCTGAGCAGATTCTGGGCGTTCACACCAGGCATGTTCTTCTCCTTTTCCTTTTAGGGGCACCCTGGGACGCCAGGAGGAGTGGGTTTTCCTGGGATCCCTGGACCAACAGTAAGTAAAGGCTACCATCACCTTATAATACCCTATCCTAGGCACTTGTGGGCTAAGCTAAGCAACTGTATCCCAGTTTACTTGGGCTTGATGTGAACAAGAGATACAGGGCATGGGTGAGAGCAACATAGAAATAGATGGTAAAAAAAAAAAGTGTTTAATTCAAACTTTTATTTCCCTAATCGAGGATGCAAAAATCACAATCCAGCCTCAGTTTTTTAGCAGGATACAAGCTCACTAGCTCAAGGTGTTCTAGGCTGGGAATTGTTGGCAGTATGGAGATCATATCACGCTGTGACTGTGTGATACGTGGTCACAGCCCTTGGTGGTGTAAGAGGAGCAGCAGAGCAGCTGCCCCAGACAGACCCTCCATCTGGACAGGCTCATCTGGAATGTGTGCAGCTGTGGCTGGGGCGTGCAAATGCCATGGAGGCAGATTTTAGCCCAGCTCCAGTTTCCCACAGCCGTTGTTTAGATGAAGCTCTGGCTCTCCCAGAAGCGCAAGTGCTGCTGTTTGCTGGAGCCAACAGAAAGGCAGCTCTGGGTGGGTGCAGGGAATGGATTTTGCTCAGTGTGTGAATTCCCACAATGCTGTTAATTAGGAGGAAGATCACAGTAGTGAAATGCCTGGGCAGTGCCAAAGGTTTGACCTCCAGATCCACGGTCAGCTGTGCCCACTGTGGAGAGCTCAGGGATGCTCTGGGTGCACTGGCTGCAGGCAGCTGCTGCCTGGGCACAGATTGCACAGTTGCAAGTCAGTGGGGGAGAAGGAGAGAAAAGTTCTGAACTCATGCAGCATCTTGGGGTGACCCATCTCTGGCTTAAGAGCAGTAACATGGCATCAGCCAAGCCTTTACAATAAAAGCAGGATGATGCTGCCAGCAGCCCCCAGCATTGAGATGGTCTCTGGCCCCTCATGGCAGTACTTGCTCTTGATAGAAACCTAGAAGGCAGCTGGATATTTCTAAATGTCCCTTTTGTAGCACCTTTCCCACCAGATTAGCTGTTGCATGACTTGGGGATAGCTGGAGCATTGGCCAGGTGCCCCCTCCTACTCTGTCCCTGTGAGTGCCCTTGGCAGAGGTAGGCTCTGCACTGACCCCGTGGCAGAAAGCTCCTGAACACCATCCAGTGCACCACTAACTGCACCTTTAGTTGAGGCCAAGTGTTGTCTGACTTGACTGGGGAATGACAACAACAGCATGAATTGAGGCATCATCTCTGAGTGGAGATGCCGAAACCTCTCAGCCAAGCTCTGGGAGTTGAGACTGTCCCCAGGTCCTTCCACTTCTTCAGTTCCCTCTTCTCTGCAGGCAAATAGCAAGTTCATCCAAGCAAAATGTTTCCTCCAAGGCTGCATTTTAAAAAGTCATAATTCAATAAATCAAGCTTCCCCACAAAGCCAGTAAATCAAATAATCCCCTAATATCAAATCCCTGCTCATTAATTCCAGCTGTTTCTCCACCAAACATTCCTTATTTTCTTTTCAAGCCAGACCTGAGGCATGCTGTTGTTGTTTGTCCTAAACTGTTAAAATCTTTGAGCCTTATAGCACTTGGATGTCTGATTAATTCAGCAGAGGATGGCTGGAATGGGAAGCAAAAGTATGGCAAGAATGGTAGGGAACTTTGCCTTTAGTTTCAGCTCACTGAGACTTGTGAATTCCTTCTCCTTCTTCTTGCTCACAATCATGGTACATCTTTTGGGTTAATACACAGTTTTGAACATAATGTATATTAAGGTATATATATATTAAAAGTCCCTTCTCCTGAGCAATTCCTTGAAATTTCCAGTGTGGTATCTAGTTGTTGCCTCAACATTTAGCCTTCAAATGTTTCTGTCCTTTTATTTTCATAAGCTATTTAGGGTAGGCTGAGACTTGCAGGAGGATATTCCAAATGCCAACAAATAATTTAATTTCAGTCTGTGTTTATAATAAAATTCTCTGTAAAACTGGTATCTGACACAGGCACTGCCTTCTGTGCCAGTCCCTACTAGCCTCCCTACCAAACCTGAAATTTACTGTGATTGCAAATACAGCTACGGTCAAGTCAGATCCTGGTTATTATTATTATTTTTGAACAGACACTGAGCAACAGCTGGTTTTAATAGCTTTGGAGGGGATTCTGGATGTTTGACTTCACATCACACCACTGACACTGATAACAGGCTGCAGGTCATTAAGCATATGAGCCTCAGCCAGGATCCTTGGCCTAAATATTCATAATCCAAAGTGAATTAAAAAAAGAGCATTTATAGACAAGTAAATGTGGCAATGTGTTTGGCGAGAGACTTCTGAACCAACCTGCTGGTCAAGGGTCTGCATCTGAGGCTCCTGCAGATCACATAGGAACATGGGGCTTTACCAAAAGCTGCTGCCTCCCTCCTCCTGCATCTTCATTTTGTTTCCCTTTTCCCCTTCCAGGGTCCAACAGGAGCCCGTGGTGCACCAGGAATAAGAGGAATGAAAGGCCGCAGGGTAAGCAATTTCCACGAGCTTTTATCCTTGTCCCCTTTCAGCCATTGGAAGAGCAATCTGGTAGATTACGGGAATTATTAAACAATCTGGTGAGATTATGGATTATGGGAATATGAAGATTAGCAGAATTCAGGCAGCACCTCCTTCTGCTGTGCATAAAGGCTTCAGTCTTTGAAGCAAGTCTTGCCAGGGGTGTGAATGAAAGTGATGTGTGTGGGCAGAGGGTGTCCAGTGTAGAGGTTACCATGAAAGTGGTCCAGTTCATCTTTTCCAACCACTTGAAGTGTCAAAACACTGCTTACAGATGTTTCTTGTGAGGATGGTGAAGATTTAGTCATCTGAAGGTGTCTCTGATCTAGGAAAAGGGTTCAAATAGAAGACCTGGAAGGGTGCCTTTGTTGCCAAGGAAGAGAGAGCAACTGGAGCTTACAAGGAACCAAGCAGCCTGCTCTTCCCATGTCTCCCTTTCCAGTCTCACAAGGATTGATACCTTCTGGCAGGGCTCCACAGGGCTGTGAGGAAGGTGTGCTTTGCACTGTCAGTAGATCAAACTATAAACACATCTTGGGTCTTTCTATGGCTTTTTCCAGCCCATCACACAAAGCCCTGTTTTTATCTGTATATACCTCAACAGCACCACACTAAGCATGTTTGACACCTCCCTCTGACTGGAAAGTGCAGCCCCCACAGCCCACTGCTGGGTGCTGGTACTAACTGACATCACTGATGGTGCTACAAGTCCATGTTCCACTGATAAATAGCTCACAGGCACTCTGAGTCAGTTCTTGTGTGGTTCTTCCTGCTCTGTTTGGGTGACAGCCGACAGCAGAATGACCTCTAGACCTGCCAAAGCTGCTTGTTTTCCTGCCTGTGACATCCAACCCACGTCCTGCTGAGCTCTTCAATCTCTCTTCTCCAATGGGATACTTATTGCAGGAGCATCCCTGCTTTGGGTTGTTTTTCCCTCTCCAGCTGCTTTACAAAGTATTAATAGTGAGCACACATGGGCTCTGCTGAAGGCCCCAACAACAACATATTTTGCATTTCTTCCTCCAAGGATCTGTTTCCATGTTTCATTTTCAAAGACACGTGCTGGAGTAAACTATATGTTTTATCTGCCCCCAGTCTCTGCTTCTACTGCATGTCTTGCTTGGGGAATTCAAGACAGCCAAGGATTGCGTATGCCAAAGTGAATGCTCCCTTCAAATAGCTGTGACCAGCAAAAGGAAATGGAATAACCAACTAGGAAGCTTTATAACCACAGAGTTATGTACCCTGGAACTGCTCTAAGCTTTAAAATCATATCTAGAAGGACACTGGTAACATCCAAGTTCAGCAGATGCATATCAGCATTCAGCTTTTAACTTGTGACAGGGAAAAACCTCTTCCCTGCCTCTGTTTTCCTTGGTGGAGGCGCCCATGGAGTTCACCCCCAAACTCTGCTCACAAAAGGACCCCTGGGAAGCAAAGTTCCTCTGTGGTGCACAGCAGTGATTAACTGAGCTGCCCAGGACATCCATGATCCTGATGGATGAGAAACTGGAGGTGTTCCTTCATGGGAGGCTCTGAATGGATGGTGGAAAATATCTCAAGGTAAAACTGCAGCACAGAGTTGAATGGGAAACACCTTCTGGATGAATCCAGCCTGAGAGTGTGCAGGCTCTTGGAGAGGTGGGTTCTCCAAGGGGATCAGATGCTTCTACCAGTGCCTTTAATATTTGCAGTGACAAGAGAGGTTGTCCCAGTGCTGCCTCCTCTTCCAGCTGCCAGCCAGGAATGCCAACCACATTCCTGGCACTGAACCTCTCCTTACAGCAGGCATCCTTGGGCAGCTGTGGTGTCCAGCTCTTGGGTTGTGCAGGATTTACTCCAATAAACTTTTTTTTGGCTTCTTACATCTACATTGGCCTCAAGTCCTCAGCTCACAAGGAAAGCACAGCTAATCAGGATGTTTCCAGCTTTGTAATGTGAGGAATGACAAAGGGTATATTTCTTATCATCACACAAGGTAAAACCTAGAGCAAAGCTGGATTCAGCTCCTAAGAAAGGAGTTTGGCTGGCACAGAAGGGACCTGCCTTTGTGTGTAGCTGGATCCAGAGAGATAGGGTCAAACCCTCCGGAGAAATCCTGAAGGACCCCAGCTGTCATCCTCAAAATCATGTACCATATAGAAAAGACCTTCAGCCCCATGTCCTGGGTTTACTATTTCCTCTCCAGGTGTTCAGTCCAGCTGACCTTGTGCCAGTCCCTCCCTCTGGACATTACTGCATTGGGGAGCCAAGACTTTGAAGGGCATCCCAGCCCTGCAAACCAGAAATGCAGCAGTGTCTGTATCCTGATGGGCTGCAGAGATCTGCAAAAAGTCACTCCCAGGACATGCAGAGCATCAAAGCAGAAAGGAGGCAGTGCCTGGGGAAGAGATGGTGTTAAGGAGTTGATCTTGCCCTAAGAACACCAGATCTGAGAGGGGTAAAGCTCTGCCTGAAGTTCTGCCAGTGGGGACTGAGCCTCTGGATCTACTGCTACTGGTGCCCTGCACTGATCCTGCCCCCAACACCCACTGCTGGGCTGTGGTGTGGTGGAGATCTGATGGGTTTGAGCAGAATTTGTGAGACAGACAGGTATCTTTTCTAAGATCCCCAGCAGAGAGGAGGAACTTGGAATAACTTGCTCTGAAATCCTACAGATTCCAATGAATGTGACGGGGGGAAGTCAGAATTATAAGGACCAGCAGATCTCCTGCCTGGAGGATTTCTGGTTTGTGTCTCTCTCGCTCACTTTTTCCTTCTCTTCATACTCTCAGGAGATATTCCAGGCACATAGCATTCTATGTTTTCTTACTTGCTCCTGTGATTCTAGCTCTTGGTTTTCTCAAGATGGGGAAATGATCCCCCAGCTGTAATTTCAGACATTATCCTCTGTCTATCCCAGCTTACAAAAGGGATGTAATTCAATTCAGAGTGGAAACATGAATGCAGCCCCTGCCAGATGTTTATGAATTCCATGAGCTCTGTTTGTGGATGCTTCATTAAAGTAAATTTGCTTTTGAAGGAAATGTAAATAGCAAATATGGTTTTGATTGTAAAGAACAATGGAGACTTTTTGGGGTCTGCATTTATGTTGTGATAGCTTTTGCATTGTCAAGATACGTATATTTTCAAAAGAAAATTCTTTAAAAATTATTCCTTTTGATCCTGACAGAGCTGTTGTTCCTTCACAAGTCTCTGTTTATTCCACCAAACTGATATCGAACGTGGTTTCCCTTCTTCTCTTCCTTAAGGACAAGAAATTTGGGCATGTGAGCTCAGGCTTATTTCCCTTCATCTGTACTCAGTGTAGCACTTTTACATGTGTGTAACATTCAGCTAGTGACAGCTATGTAAATGCCTAAACCTAATTATTTAACCAAGTCAAGGTTTAAATTTGGAGGAGGCTGACTCAGCAAGTCCCTCACCCTATCTCACTTAAATCCTAAAGCACATTTCTGCTAATCAGCTCCTCTCAGCAGGAAAATGCATGGTCTCCAGCATGCTTTCCTTAGGATAATGTTCTCAAAAAGACTGAGAACATCTGCAAAAGGTTAAATATCAACCAGAGCCATGACTTTGTAACTCAGATCATAGAGCTTCACCTGAAATCCTGCTTTAATTGCCTTACCTTGCCCTATTCTCCTGGCCAATGTGCCTGTCAATATTTCTAGAATTTTATCCTCTCACTGCTGAGTTCTGGCTCAGGTGATATGGAGGAGTTTTTCAAATCCCGAAGCATATTTCTCTTTTCCACTGTGCCATTCATTCATCCAGTCTCCTGCATTAACCGCTGCTCAGATGAAGCCTGCAAAGCTGAGATAAGGTGAGCACACCTGCACTCCAGGCCCTTTGCTGCTCTGTGCCAGAGGGGAGGGACTGCTGCCTCTGCCACATGGACCTAGCACTTCCCAGCATCACCAACTGCAGGAATATGTAAATATCAGGGATTTCTAAAGTGGTGTTATCTAAACAAACCTGAAAAGAGTTGCTTTTCCAGGCTCAACTAAGTTGTTCATGAGGAAGAATAGAGGTGCATTGGTTTCTTTCTGAGGATCTTTCTAGTTGACTGAGAAAGCAGTAAAAGTGTTTGAGGAAAAGTTTGCTCCAGATCCATGGCCAGCAATGTCTCGCTTTGGCTTCACTCAAGGCATCTGCTGGCTCTTCATTTGGCCAGACTGTGATAGTAAAATATCAGTATTTGGATAAAGGTCTTAGGAAGAAGCTTTGGATTTCTGGAAAGGATCTACTGACTGCTTCTTCATGCTGCTGCTTCTAGGCTGGTCACTGTCTCTCTTTGATAAACAGGGGGAAATGCAGCGCTGCTCTGAATTTCCTTGTTGAGGATTTAGTTCTGCAAGAACATTGTGTTCTCTACCAGAAGGATTTATCCCTATTGCCTCACCTGGACTAGCAATAAACCTGAGCCTGGAGCTGAGTTCCCCTGCATTTGGGAGCTGATGCTGTTCACATCTGGCCAACATCTTAACACCTCATTTAGTCTGGAGTTGCTGATAGTGCTGCACATCTCAGGGAAATACTGTCCTGACCTGTGGGGCACCGAGGATGCAAGGGGAGCCTGGGGGCTGTGCTCAGCCCTGCCTGCAAGGCCAAGCTGCCAGGTCTGTGGTGCAAAGGCATCGTGCTGTGCCTTTCAGCATTTGGCATTGGGATTCTCCCTGGTGAGCTGCCAGGGCCTCACTCACTCATCTCTGACCAACACTGTCAGTAAAAGAGAGTTTTAAGGATTTAACTAATTGACTAAATGTAGCCTTTCCTGTCAGGGTGAATTAGGGGAAGCCTTCATCCTGGGTTTCAGCACAGGAGGCTGGAGAAAATGAAGTTGGCCACATGTATTTGCAAATAGAGGGTCACTTTCTCTTTCCTTAGGTCAGGATGAGATGAGATGTGTTGTGATGGGATTAAGCAGGTGACTGCTGTGAAATGAGATTGCTCTGGCAGATCTTGCCATGCTGGTGACAAAGCTCTGCTGGAAGAGATGAGGATATTGTAAACACTCCCCCAGCCAGGCCTGCTGGGTTGGACCGCTGAGAACCACAGCCCTTCCTGCTGTACTGAGGGCTGAGGGCCCCCAACATCCTCTGCCCAACTCAGAACAGCCCAGCACTGGCAAAGGGGCTGGACAGCACAGGACAGGCTACAGAAGGTGTGTCTGGAGGGGCCAGACACATCCCAGTTTCCTTCCCAACAGGATCTGTCCTGGAATGGAAACCTCTGACCTGAGTCATCACTGTCATTTCCACATCTCACTTGCTTCTGATCCTTGCTCCCTCTTCCAGGTCTGAGCTCTGGAATCCTTTCCCTCTCTACATCCTTCCCCTGCTTCACAAGCAGGTCACCACATCATCTTGGAGAGTATAGATGTAATTGCACTAAATATGCCAATGGCTGCTCAAAGAGAAGGGAAACACTTTGCTTTCTAGGGAGGATGAGCAGTTGAGTAGCAGGGTGCTTTCCTGTAGTGCCAGTGTCACACCCATGCTGACACCTCCCTTCTCTGTGGGCAGGTCTCTGAATTTGCTGGGTGTCCAGTCACTCCAGGCAGACCCCAAGATGCCTCCAAGCTCTGCTCTCCCACTACTCCAACTCACAGGGCTGTCTGACTCGAGCTGTCAGTAGCCCTGCTTTTAAATGACCTTCTGGTTTATGTCATTGTGCTTTGAGGTTTATAGGGACAGAGATTAATGAAACTTCTGGTCTTTGATGCTCTCTGATCTTGGGGCCAGCATGAACTCCAGCACTTGGGGTGTCGAGTGAGAGCTGCCATGATGTCAGTGCAGCAAAGCCCCAACCTATGAAAACACCCTGTTTGGTTGTGGGATTCCCATCTGGGACACAGTCCTTCTCTGTCCATCTGTCCTTGGACACCAGGCTGAGCATTCCTTAGAGCTGTGCCTTACTGGCAGGGCAATACAGGCTCTTGGTTATTTAATCTGAGCGCTGCTCAGCAGCACAGGGCTTTGCCAAGCACAGTAGAAGGTTTTGCATTATTTTACATTGACAATGTTTGTCTGCTGTAATAATTTGGCTGAGGTTCCTATACATTTCTGCTGTACAGTGCCTTTCTTTGTGAGTCTCTCTCTTTGCCTGTCATCCTGGAGTTGCTTTTCTAATGCATTGGCTCCCTAGCCCTGTTATTACTTTTGGCACTGGCTTTGCATCCCGATTAAGCACATCGGCTCCTGTTTTCTCTCTTCCTATGTTGGCCAACTCTCAGAATTCCTCTTACCACTACATTCTAGCACCACTCTCTGTTTTTATTTATTATTTATATTGCAGTAGCGCCTAAGAGTCCCAACTGAGCTTATGACCTGATTTAAGAAGATGATATCCCTCAACAGAGCCTCTTGATATGCCCTTTTTAACTGTTTTCTCTCACTGTGGCTCTTTATTCTCTGTTAGTGTGACACACTGGTTTCTGGGAGTCAAATGGTGCAGAGGGTTGTGTGTTCAGCTCTCCTGAAATGAACTTGAAAGCTAGATGGTCTTTAGGGTCCCTTCCAGCCCAAACTATTTATTTTATGATTGTAGGATCACAGCCTTCCTTTTCTTCCCAGGGCTCTCCTTATTTAGAACCCTCTGTAATAACAAGGACACCCCTTTCTTGGTGATGCCTGAGCTAAACCATGAACTGTTTGATTTTAGCTAATCCCACCTGCTCATTTGCAGCAGAGTGCATGTCTCACACACCTCCTGAGCTCCTTGTGTCTTATGCACACACATCCAGGAGTAGATGCCAGGCGTGAGACCAGACATGCCAAAGCAGGCACAGAGCTCCTCCTACCTGCATATTCATGAGCACCTGCCTGGTCCTTAACAGCAGCCAGATCTTTAAATACCAGGTAGCTGTAGCTGAGGGCTTGGAGTTCAGCTGCCAACAAATACACCCTACTCACTATGAGGAATTTGGGGCCCAGGACAACCTGAAGGTACTGTTTGGTGGAGGCTTCTGTGTCTCTATATTTTGTGGCTTTATTGCCCTGATTGTGACAATGAGGTTCTGTGGTACATCAAGGGTTAAGGCTAGAGATGGTTGGAAAAACAAGGCTTCTAGGAAGGAAGAGGTTTGCTATCAATAAGGCTGGAACTGGAAGTCTGTGCCTTGCAAAACTGTTGTCATGTAACTGTTGTCTGAAAATAAGGCTGTTCCTGGCCTGCTTTTCTCCTCTGGCTCTGGTTTGTTGTTGGTAGGTGGTTTAATAGGAAAAAAAAAAAGTTCTGTGTGCTAGTAACAGTGAGAAATGAAGCAACAAAACACTGAAAGAGTCCTTTGAGTCTCTGAAATGCTGTGCTCAACACGAACAGGTATAGGCTGGCTTAGCCAGGACTGATCTCATGGACTGTCCTGGTGGCCAAAGCTAGAGTGACAGCTGGAATTTCCAGTGAGACATATCCTCTGTGTTCTCACTTTTGCCTCTCTTTTGCCTTTTTTCAGGGTGCCAGAGGGCCTGATGGACCAGTAGGTGAGCCGGGGTCACGAGGTGTCAAGGTGAGAGCCAAGGCTGCTCCTGGCTGTGTTGTGAAATACTCTGGGCAGGATCTTGTTCATGTCATCCTCTAGGAACAGAGCATGTTCAATTGCTCCATGAGGATCAACCTGCAGGGATGAGTCTGTCTTGCAGCCAGAGTAAAATCTGTCCAATGTTGGCATCTGGGCCCTTGCCCACACTCCCTGCTGGTTGAGGTGTTCCTTTGAGGCAGAATCCCTGGACATCTGGCCTCTCAAAAGCTGCAGAGAACTGGAGGGGGTATTTGCTGCAAAATGTACAAGAGCAGATGGGCTGGTGCAGAAGAGCATCACCAACAGTTTGTGCTCCTGCTGACATGACTTTCATTCTGCTTTTCAGGGCCGACCAGGAGAGCCAGGCAGGCTGGGCCCAAATGGGCTGCAGGTATGTCTTCTGTGAGAGCCAGAGCCTGCCAAATCTGGCATGGTGTCAGTCCCCCATGGGGGCACAGACACCTTCCCAGTGCCCAGGGAATGTCTGCTTCTCCTGGCCAATGTGCCACAGCTGTGTTGGCACATTCCCAGCTGCTAATTGCTGTAACTGTGTGTTCACAGGGGAAGATGGGGGAGACTGGGGAGACTGGAGCACGTGGCTTCCCAGTAAGTGTCCATCCCTTGTGCTTCCTTTCATAACCTCAGTTTCACTCAGGTCCCCGAGTTTTGAGTTCTGGTCCAGGAGGAAGAATTTGGACTGTGTCTCACAGGGCCGCCTCTCCCTTCCTTTCACTGGAGCAGTTACTGCCAAGAGTCATGAAGGATTCTATGGGGTTGGAGCTGACCCTGGTGTTTTCAATTTTTCTAGGGTATCCAAGGACCTTCCGGACCTCCAGGAGCAAAAGGGGCTCCAGGCGACCCGGCAAGTGTCTTATCACTCTCTTTTCATCTATCTTTCCTAGCACACACACAGGCAGTTCATTTCTTTATCTCTTTCTTCCCTATCACTTATCCCATTCCCTGCTTCTCTGTCCTTGCCAAATCCAATGTGGTCAGAGATGTGAAAGACTTGGCTAGAGTCCTAGGATCCATAAGGAAAGATAAGGTCAGACCCCTGGGAGCAAAAGGGGACCATGGATCAACCAGGGAGAGTGTAGGATACAGCCTGGGGTGAATTTTGGAAGGGAAGAAAAGCTAGAAAAAAGGGCAAGGCTG
This sequence comes from Serilophus lunatus, assembly GCA_013399895.1. Taxonomy (NCBI): domain Eukaryota; kingdom Metazoa; phylum Chordata; class Aves; order Passeriformes; family Eurylaimidae; genus Serilophus; species Serilophus lunatus. Next base: position 2,173,526 of record VXBA01000881.1, on the reverse strand, counting down.
GTGGGACAGGTTTAAATGTGACAGAAGGAGTTGGAGTGAGCTGATAGGTTGAGTGGAAGGATGACCACGAGGGAGGCTGATGGTGTCAGAACTGAGCCCACAGCTTTGGGGGAGGCACTGCAGGATGACAAGTGAAGACAAGACCTCAAGGAGGGCCAACAGGAAGAGGATCTTGTGCTCCCTCTGGGAGGAAGCTGTCTGTGGGGACTGTCCCAGACTTTGAAGGTAGAGGGCAAACCAGGCACTTTCAGGTTTCCAACTGCAGTTGTTTTAGATGTTTTAGAAAGATGAAGGGTTCTGAGCTCTTTGCCTGTTAAGGTGCCTCAGCACCCCCATTGCTGAGCTCTCCACTCCACTGGCCAGCTCTTGCACAAGGCATAACTCCTCTGAGATGTGGGAGGGAACTGGTACTTTATCTCTCAGACCATGGAAGCGGTGACCCTTCAGAAATGAAAACAGTTGTGTGAAAAGAGCCTTGTGTGTCTGTTTTTCAGGGTCCGCAAGGACCACAGGGGCCACCTGGGCCTTTGGGAGAAATTGGGCATAAGGTAGGTCTGGTCTTTGCTCCTGTTCATTTTTTCCTTGCAGCAAGATTGGTAGGACTGAAGAAGGAGTAAATGTGCAGGGGAACATCCTTCCACACTTGGAGCTTTGGAATGAGTAGGAAGGATTTCCCTGAAGTTTGAAAGTCAGATTCCAAAGCAAACAGTGGAAATCTGAAATTCAAGCATTACATGCCATAGTCGTTCAGGTAGATGTGCAGACCCATCTTCACAACAAGGAAAACATTTTAAGGGTGACCACATCAGGGACCAACTTTTTGCACCAGATTGCAGAGTCAGGCACCCAATACAATAACAATTCAAACTGAGTACTTGCCCACTCCCTGGTTCTGTTGCTGGCATGGCACAGGTTTGCCAGCCCTCCTGGATTGCCATGGCAGCCCCAGCACAGAGGACAAAGCTGAGAGACACCTTTGCTGCTGGCAGTGCTGTTGGGCTGTTGTTGCCATGAAGCAGTGGCACAAACACACCACAACCAAGCAGCAGCTGCCAAACAGTGCCCTGACGGACTGCAGGAGATGCCTCCATGGTTTCTCCTTAATTCCTCTGCAGTTTTGGCTCCATTCCATTCCCCTTGAAAGAACATAGTCTCGGCTCTCTATGCCAGCTCTGCCAGTTCCCCTTGGAGCTCCTTTCTATAGGTCCAGAGCTGTAACACAGACATGATGTTTCACTTGGTTGTAAAAATAGCAGCAAAAGGTGGCTTTTAATGCAGCCTGTGCAAAGTGTGTGAGTCATGAAAGTTTCCATTCTCATGGCTGCTAGACTAGATGGAGCAAGCTCTCAGCATGGTAAACCACACTGTGGAGCTGGAAAGCTGCTACCAAGCCACTCTGGATGTTGCCAACCGAGAAAGTACAGAGCTTCATTGAAATTTGTGACTCTTCCAGGAGCCTTTCTCTGCACTGGCACCTCTGGAGAAACCAAAGCAGGATTTTTGCTTTCATTGGAGCTTTTTCGTTGCGTGACTTGACCATTTGTTCACAAACCCAACACACACTATGCTCCCTCCTCTGCTTGAATCCATTTCAGCAAGCCAGGAACTGGCTTTATTCCCTGGGCAGCTCCCTTGACTATGTGCTCTTTTTTCCTTTATTCCCAACTATAAAGAGAAGGGAGATTGTTGTCCGGAATGCAAATATCAAAAGTAAATAAACCACTCAAATCCTTTAAAGAGAAGCTTTACTGTCCCATCTTTGAGCTTGTTTTACAAACTCTCATTCTCCACGCTTCTCAGAGGTAGGAGAAAATGTACAAAGATTAAAGCTCCCAACAGATCTTGGTACTAAAGATAGAGAACAACCATGACCCTGCTATCACAGGGCTGCACATAGAGCTGGACACTGAGAGAGCACAGTTTGCAAGGTCATTCTCCCATCTTCCTATCTCTCTTCCCATCATTTCCCAGGTCAAGCACTCATTTTTGGCTCTCTGAGGGATGCTAAGCCCCTCTCAGAGGAACAAGACACTTTTTCTCAGCTAGTCCAGTCTGATTTCTGATTCAAGTCCAGCCATTGATATTCAATGTTTACTGGCCCAGTACAGCCAGAGACAGTGGGTGATGGATGTCAAAGCTGACCTGGCCAAAATTTGTGCTGGAGGATTCACTAACCCTGCTGCTCTTGGCTCCTTTTAACTGGCAGACCATCGATCGTGCCCCTGCCTCTCTGGGAATGGGGGGCAAAAGCTCAGTTTGAAGCTGTGGCAAGAGGGGTAGGAGGTAGAGAAAGGTGCTTGGCAGAGAAGGCTGGGGAGAGGGGAGATGTGAGAGTTGATCTGAGCCCTCCCAGACACCAGGCACGAGGGGTACTGAGCCTCTTTGATGCTGTGTTACCCTGAGCCAGCTCCAGGGAGGTAATTGCATTGCAACCAGGGCTCGGCTGTCCCAGGAGGGCTCTGCTAAAGGAATTATGTCTTTGATCTTGCTTTCTACTTAGTTACAATGGTTTTTTTCATTATCTTGGATTTTTTTTTTCCCAGGGACCGCCTGGCTCAATAGGACAACCTGGCCTTGCAGGTGAACCTGGCATGAAGGTAAGAAAAACCTTTTAGTGCAATTTTTCTGTCAGACAGGAGAGATAATAGCAACTTCTGTTCCTGCAGACTGAGTGACATTGCAGGTTTACCCTCCAGACAATGTATTCAAGCAGACAATGTATTCAAGAAAAGGTAAAGTTTAAAAAGTAAAGTAGAGTTACAAATTCCTGAGCCCTATTCCAAGGGGGAGGCTATCAGTGCTGGGGAGATGAACCATCCCTGGGATCTTGTGCCTCAAGAGCTCTGGAAGTGCAGCTTGGAAAATGAAGCTCAACTCTTTTGCAGATCCAAAATCTGAGTGGAGAGTGGAATCCTCAAGACTCTGAGATCCAGGCAGTTTCTAATTTGAAACTAGAAGAGCTCTTAGGAAGGTCCCAAACTTAAAAATATCCTCAGACAAAGTCCTGCCACAGTTACCAAGCTTCAGTCCTCCTGTGAGGACTGAACTCCTCTGATGGTTAAGGGGGAAGGGTGCCCTGCTCCAGACCATGAATGCACCTTCTTGTCCACATGGAAAGGCCTATAAAAGCCATCTCTTTGTTTGAATAAGATCCCTGTGCTGAGCAGCTCAGAGGGAGTTTTATTTTATCCTTAACTCCCTTGGTTTGAAGGTTCATTCCTCTGAGCAGAGCTTTTGAACAGGCTCTATGTGGGGATTAAACGCAGTTTCCTCTGTGCTGCTCTTCACTTCCCCCTTCAGCCCCATCCTTTGCCATGTTTTCCTTGGCAAATCTTCTGACACTTCACTGGAGCTACCATGTCTTTGGCATCCTGATACTCCACGAGTGTTTCAGCTTCTGTGCTCCTGGCTGCCTTCCTTGGGAACAGGACACAATGATTTGCACAGACACCCCTTTACTCCCTGTCAGTGCAACAGGTCATTGCTGGGAAGTTGAGGAGTGAGAGTCCCATCCTGCTTCTTCTCCAAGCTGGAAGGGGTTGGACCAAGACTGGTCTGGGCAGTCACCTTTTGGAGTTTGCTGCGGGATGAGATGTATGGATAGCTCAAACCTTTTTCCCCTGATGCCCCTGCATTTCCTGAGCTCTCTTCCTTGCAAAGCAGATAGCTTGGATGAGCACACACAGGAGAGAGCTGCCCTTCAGCCATGGCATCTCCAGTGCTAAACTGCAACCTGGCAGCCTGTCACCAAGATCCATTGGTTTGCCAACTCCAACACCTTCAGTTCACTCATTTTGGTACTGTCAAAGATGGAAGTTCTTCTCATGGGGCTGGAACTCAAATAGCTGTTGGCTTTCCTCTCCCTCACACTGGTTGTGTCTGTCACCACACCATACTACACTCAGCATTGCTGCTTGTCTGTGAAGGACCATGCCCAGGGAATATCTTCTGGCTCTGGAGCTGCAGGAAGCACTGACCACCCCCTGACTCCTCTCCTGTTGAGCATGACTGCACAGAACCTGTGAGATGTGTCCCTGTGTGCTGTCCATGTGCTGGGCATTTGAACCTCCTTGAAAACTGACCTGAAGGTGTTTGTGTAGGAGAAAGGGAAAAAAAGTCCAAATGAGGAGTGCAGTGGGAAGAGCTTCATGATCACTTGCTATCAGTAAACGGCCTGTCTCCATGTCTGTTATTTCCTTCTTTTTAGGGTGATCCTGGCCAACTGGGAATCCCTGGAGAGCAAGGTCTCATTGGCCAAAGAGTGAGTATGGTCACCCCAGAGGTTCTGTTTCTTCTCCCACGCTGCCTGGACAGGCTGACCTGTTCCCTGCATCCCATAACCCTCTTGGCCCCTGTTCCTTCTGTGGGTGGTGGCAGCACCTTCCCCACAGAGTCTGTCAGCCTGAGCTCTCCAGCCTTCATGAGCCTCTGGGGTGCCACAGTGGTGCTGCGACACCCTTGCATGTGAAAGGGGCAGTGTGGGAACAGATGTGGGAACAGACCCCTCCTGTTTGCCAGAGGCTGCATCCACACGGGGCAGGGGACGCTGGAGCAGAAGGCAGCATTAACAGGGAAACACTGGGTACACTGTGCACGTGTGGGAGGGAGCTGGGGTGGGATGAATGCATGGATTGAGGCTGGCAGGGGCTGTGTCCCTTCTCAGGACTGAGGTCAGTTGTCGGAGCAGAATGGGGAAGCCCCAGGTTGCATGACTACAGACTGAGCCCCTTTTCACACAGGGAAGGTCTTCCCACAGGCCAGCAGCAGGCCCGTGGAGGAGGAACTATGGCTCAGAACAGAGCAGGAGGCTGAGTTCCTGCTTTTGCTCCACGAAGAGCTTTTTAGCATTAGAGTATGAGAGAGGACACGTGTCAGAGGGCAGGGCTGGGCTCTCTGCAGCCTGGCTGCTCCCATGAGTCAGCTGCAAAAAGCACAGGAAAAAGCATGTTTAGGCACAGCCTTATGGTGCTTCCTTCTGTCTGCAGGGAGAATCCGGGCTGGAAGGGGACAGCGGTCTGCCTGGGCCAGATGGGATCAAGGTAAACCTCACTCTCGTGGAGTTTCAGCTCTCATACACATCTCTGTGCACTCAGGTCCCTGTGATTCCCAAGGCCAGGATGAAGCCAAAGGGGTCATTTGGTCCTCTGTGCAATCAGCCTCTGCCCTGCTCTCTCTAAGGATTTTTTTTTTCTGCAAGCACACACAACAAACTCCTCCTGTTTCACTCCTCTACCCACATTTTTGGCATCTGATCGGATCTCCAAAAAGGTCACGTTCTTCAAAATCTGGTTTGCAACAATTTGTCTTGTTTTATTTGAGTCATTACAGATCAAATTTCCAACTAATCAGGAATTCCTGGGCCTGGCAAGGGAAATCAAGAATTGTCCATCACTCTCTCGTGCACCACTGACCAGAACAATGTTAGCGAGTAAAGAAACCAGATCCCCTTTCCCTTGGCAGAGCCCCAGCTGCTCTCTCAGGGCTCACTCTGCATGTAGCTGCTGTGAGTTTGCTACCTTGCCTTTGGAACAGGACTCTGATCCTGTCCCTACACAGCCAGCCTTTCCAAACAGGACAACAGTTTCGTTCCATGGAAAGAGCGAGCAGCTGATCCCACAACAATGCGGTTTATTGCTTCATTCTAGTTAAGCTATTTGCCATGTGTCTCTACTCCTCCTTATCTCTGAATGTTGGACCAAAAAAATCTTCCTTAAGGACAGGCTAGGCTTCTGTATGCTCTGACTGTCCCCAGGAGCTCTTGAACCAAGCCAGCTCTTTCCAACTCTGCACAGTTAACCAGATGTGTCTCTGCTTTTTAAGCAGAGAAGACGTTGCTGAGCTCTCACACTGCAGGTGCAAGAGGAAAATGACCCAGTAAAGAAAAGACTGGTTGGCTGCACAAGTGCAGGTGCTGCTATCAGTCTAGAACTGGAGTGGTAGTACTGAAATAGAAATATTTACAGTATTTTATTCATCTTGATAAAAGAAAAACAGTTCCAAACTTACTACTTCTTACACATGTGGTAGTATTTCTAGTCAGCATTCCAATTGATTGCTCTTGTCCCATACTGAAATTCCACTATCTGCCAGAATTTTTCCTAAATTTCCAAGACTAGTTTCCCCAGGGAATGCATAAGTTAGATATAAGGGAAAATTTCTTTGCCAAAAGGGTGGCCAGGTATTGGAACAGGCTGCCCCAGGATGTGGTGGATCCATTATCCCTGGAAGTGGCACCTGGAGACAAAGTTTAATGGTGGGCTTGACAGTACTGGGTTAAAGGTTGGACTCATTGATCTTAAATGTCCTTCTAACCCAAATGATTCTATGATTCTGTAATTACAAGAACAGTGATTTGACACAATACCTACTGCTCAGACCATAAATCCTTCACAGGGCACGATGACACTGTTTCAGAGTGTTTATGTGAGCCCTGGATGGACTGATTCCTATTTGGCAGTGAAAGCCAAGCAGCCACTTCAGACAAACCCATCCTATTAAAAATATTCCAGCATCCCAAGCTCAGGACTTCTGGGTGAGGCAAGAGAGACACTGAGATCTTTTCTGCCTGCCTCATTCAAGTGGGAGGTTCAGGCCTTACTGAAGAAGAAGAAAAGGGGTTCAGGTTACCCTGTATAATGTGGGAGTTCCTTCTCCTCCAGCCAAGAGAATTTTAAAGAAAAGAAACCTAGTTCTGCTTCTTTTCAAAATGTCAAGTATATTATGACTCATCCTTTTGCTTGCAGGCTCTCTTCCTCTCAGACTCCTGAAATATTAATTATGTGGTGGGGTTTTTTCCTTGCAAGAGTGACCCACGTGTTGTGTGGGTATGAAAACCTCCCACCCTCCTCTTTTCCACAGGGAGACAAAGGAGAGCAAGGCCTGGAAGGAGAGAAAGGAGAAAAAGGCAATGAAGGACTGAAGGGAAAAGAAGGACCTCCTGGATATCCCGGCATCACAGGTGTCCGAGTGAGTCTGCGAATCCAGCCCGTAGGCGATCCGTGGGTTCCCTGTGGTGATGAGTGAGTGAACCAGGACACTGCGTAGGGCAGGAGGCCGCCTGAGATGTAACTTGTTGCAAATGTTGTCGTAAAACACATTATTTTTGTGTAAAACTGCATCCAGGGGATGGTTTGGTCTTTCGGGCAGGATTTGAGATGTGGATCACTTCCCTGGTCTGTCTTGGGCTTTGGGACATGGTGCCTCCCTTCTGCACTTTTAAGGTGGATCTCAGTGTTAGAGAGAAGGAGGTACAGAGAACTGTGAAGGGCTGAGTTTCCCCTGGCTTGAGCCTGGAGCTTGGAAATGGCCAGTTCATGCCTTCACTGATGATTACTTGCTTGCTTCTGGTCTTCCCTTCTAAGGTTTCCCCATTAAATATAGAATAGCAGAAATAGGAGAAATCAGAACAACAAATAGGAGAAGTCAGAAGAAGATTCTTCCTGAATCCTCAGGCATATCCTGGGCTTGTGTGGTTCACTTGGGGATTTGATCTTAGTGCTTTAGAAAGAAAAAGTGTGAATCTGGCTCTGAAGTAACAGCAGCAGGAGCCAGGCAGGGTCTGGCTGGGGCTTGTTCCGTGGTGCCAGGTGAAGGATGGCTCTGCCCAGTGGCCCAGTGGGCTCCTCTGCAAGTCAGGCTCTTCTCCTTGAAATGTGGAGCCTATCAGCTAAACAACATGGTTTATTCATTGTAATTGTTGTTGTGAATGTAAGTTGACAGAAGCTTGATCCTCTGAAGGGATAGCCCGGCTGAGTGGGATGCAGCCACCGTGACCGGAGCAGCTATGCTCACCTACAGCACAAGTCTTATCCCTTGTGCAGCTGAAGAACACCCCAGCTCCCACTTCACACATCTTTGGGAAAGAAATGAGTAGCCCAATTTGAATGGCAGCTCTGAAATCCCAGCGTGGGATGGGAGGGAGGCAGCAGGGCAGGCAGGTACTGCTGAGCACTGGGTGGATGCTCGGTGGTGAAGCACGTTGATTTGCCTTTTAGTGACATTGTGGCTGGCTAAAAAGAGGGCAGGAAGAAGGGTATGAAGGGATGGAAGCAGTGAAGAAGGATTTATGCTATTTTTGAGCTGAGGTTGGGATTTGAACATTGACTCAACTAGAAAGTGGAAACATTGGCTTAAAGCTGTGGTGCAGCACCATAAATGTGCAGAATAAGTTGTAGTCCTGTCCTAAATAAGGCCACCCTTGGCCACAGGCCCCTCCCTGTACCCACAGGGAGCCCTTTCAAGATTGAGATCATACCACAGGGTGGTCGTCAGTACCTCAGCTCCATCCCAGCTGCAGGCTGGCACAGCTGGACAGTTGCCCTCTATGTGCTGTATTTCTGGCTGGTTCACATGTTTGTATTGTACATGTTTTAAGAACCAATGAAAATATTAAAATCATGCAAATGCCATATTAAGTTATAAAGTATAAAATATAGATTCTCTCAGACTCCATTCCTGCTGTTTGCCAGCATGTCCCTGGGAGCATGATGCTGTTTTCTGGTTTGATTTTTTTTTTTCTTTTAAAAAGTAGTCAATAGAGCCAAGATTCCTGCCCATCATCATTCCTTTTTTTTTTTTTTTTTTTTAATGCAGAGTGCTATATTTCCATCTACTGTCTTAATATGCTTCTTTGTATATCCTTATGCCTAAACTTGAGCAAACTTTCAGACTTGCACAGGCTCCAGATAGCACTGCCTCCTCTGCCAGACGTTGTTACCTGATACACAGGCTGGTGTTTCTGTGCTCACTGAGGTCATTTGAATCTGGAAGGCCTCTGTCAGAAGTACAAATAATTTTTCTCTTCCCATTTTTACTCTTTGAGACTTTTATTCTACCTTCCCATGGAGAGTACAAATATTAGTGGGATCATCCTTTGATTTCTGCCAAGATGAGGTTTACAGAGATGCAAACCACTGGAAGTAACTGCAGTCTTTTCAGCTGACGGTTGGAAGTTGGAATATCCAGCCAAGCCATCCTCTGGAAGACATGCCACAAAAGCCACCAGAAACTGCACACAATCACAATGCACTTAAGGCTTTAAGGCTGCTGGATGAAGATAACAAAAAATCTTGTAATGGAAAACTTGTGAAGGTGTTCACCCAAGGGCAAATGTCAAGGTGACAAACTCCTGTGCAGGATTTGTACAGTGGCATGGAAATCGCTTGGGGGAGGTGTTGGAGGCACTTGAATTGCAGGGAGGAGGCATGTTGGGTTTACATGTTGGGATTACACATCACACAGGTGGCGTATGATTTTAATACTTCTGTTGTGGCAGTGTTACACTGTACAATAATCTGTTTAGATGGTCCCAGGGTTCTTCAGTTTTAGCTACTACATCTTCGTTTGGTCTCTTCTGGCACGACACCCAGGAGTCCTTACATCTGTGCTTCGCCACACTCCTGCCTGGATTCACTGACATTTTCCTGTGCTAGAGATGTTTGCCCTCAGTATTGGAATATCCTGGTCAGCTACAAAGGGAACAAGGAAGATATTGATGCTTCTGTGTTGTTATTGGGAACATCACACACAGGACCTGTGCAGTTACCTGTGCCAACAAAATGACCTTCATCTGGGAGTTATACCTCATCTTCTGCTTCTGGAAGAGATTTGTGTTAACTTGAGAAAGCTGATGCCCATCTGCAGCCATGGACACAGAGATAATCTTCTTTACAACTTGGCTTGGCCCTGTTACTCCAGAGGGGACCCACAAAGACACACCCTCCATGGGCAGCAACTGCCTCTGGAAAATCCCATTTCATCACAAATCCCTGTAGCCACACCACATCTTGAAGGCTTGTCCTTAACACCGAGGACATGTTTAGTCTTAATCTTTATTTTGCTTATGTCTAAAGGAATGTGACACTTCACTGTCAAGTGTCGTCGTGGCAAATGTAGGAAAAGAGACAGCTGATGGATCTGAAATTTTCAGCCTGTTTTGTTTATACTGGCCTGGAGCAAAGACCCAGTGCTGGCAGTGCTCTGTGCAGCTTCAGGACAGGTAGGAGCTGGGGAACTTGGCAGGACACCTACCATATGGCAATGGGCCAGCACAAGGAATGGAAGGAGATTAGTGGTTCTTAGGCCTGCACAGTCCTAGAGCTCCCTGGAAATGGCAGATGAAGGGATGTACTAGAGCACCTTCAAAAGCTGGAGGAAGCTCAAAGGGAACTCTTCATCTCTTCTGGGTCATGCAGAGGAGAGATAATCACCCAATGATCGATGGGATCAGAGGGGAGATATCTGGCTTTGCTGGGCAAGGCTTCCTTTTCCAAAAAGCCATCCCAATGCTGATACAATGCCTGAGCACGACTAAACTTCCCTCTGCACTCAGGAACCATTTTTCAGAGATCATTAGGTTTAATTTCACTCAGGCATTTCCAGTACTAACATATTTGAAAACCAGTTTCCACTGTGGTTTTGAATCTCAAACAAAAAGCAGCAGGGAGGCCCCAGCCGAGTCTCCAGGGGCAGTTTGTACGTGTTTCAAAGCTAGTGGATTTCAACAAACAAACCTGGCAGCTGAGATGGTCCATGAGTCTCACAGCTGTGGCTGGCAGGATTCGAGGCAGCTGGAGCTGAGATAAGTGAGTATCCTCTGTCTTTTGGTCACTTTGTCCAAGTTCACACTGCTCTGTTCAGTTCTAGTTCCTGCTCAATGGACGAATGGGCCAATTGTCCCTCTGGTCGTAAGAGAGGGATCAGAGCATTAGTGCACAATCCAGTTTAGATTCCAAACTCACATCAGAGATGGGCACATTTCCTGGGCTTCTGATTCACATATTTTCTCCTCCCAGTGGTTGCCATCTTCTAATCCTAACTTATTGCCTTCACTTGTCCTTGACTCTCTTCTGAACATGGCCATTTGTCCTCCGATTGGCTTGTTTGAGCACAAAAGAGCTGAAAACCCCTTCTCCTTTCAGAGCACCAGGGACTGTTTGGATATCTGCATTCAGTGAGACTGGCTGGAGACACAGGCCCCAGGGTCAACAGTGGAGGGAGCAGGAGTTGTCCATTGGAGATCCAGGCTTTCTGTATGGGTAAGGCACGACAAGGGTGTGTCTCCCCAGTTTATGGGAAGTCTGGAAGGTACAATGGCCTGTTGAACCCTGGAAAGGCATTCATTAGCAATGCAAGTATCACAGTGTGGTTGAATAAAACAAAAATAGAATTTATCTGCTGACCGGTAAGGCTATGAAGAGATGGTCTACAGAGCCTGAAACACCCAAAGAACATCACTGGAGAGGAACATGCATTCATAAAGGATCTGACTGCCCATCGGTGCTTGTGGCGACAGAGATTGAAGTCACTAGTGTGCAACCACCAGCCTAGTCACAGGCAAATGGACCCTGAGAGCACCCCCTCGGCTCAAAAAGTGCTCCCTTCTGCTGCTTTTCCTCTCCATGGATGGAAAATAAAGCACTTCAGCCCTTCCCTGGGAGGATGACGGATCCAGCAGTGGCTGAGGAAGGCCCAAGCCAGTTGGCAGGAGGGAGGTGGTGTGTTTCCAGCTGCACTCTGTGGCTCTGCACTGTGGTTTTCGTAATGTGCCGGTTGTCATACATGGCAGATATCTGATAGCAAGGGTTTTACAGTTCCAGGAAAGCAATTGGAGAGCCTGGAAGTACTGAAATACAACATACTCTGAAACAAGAAAATCCCTCATTGTTCAGCAAAACTGGGAGTCAAGTTTTTTCCACTTCCTTTTTAACCTGAAATCCTATCTGCATTGTCATTCAAGCCACGTCAGGATTCAGAAAGCTTTGAGCCAGATGCTCCAATGGTCTAAATTGCCATAAACAATTACATCAGAGAAGGTCTGGCTGCATGTGCCGGCCCTGCTGCGTGGTGCAGATGTGCACCATCAGCCCAAAAGAGCTCAAAGGGCTGTAAATCCTTTTGCTCTGGTGCAACAACATCCAAAGTCCTTTCGTTTGCTCTTCAGGAGTGTAGAATGACAGAGCTGAGCTGAGGTGGAGATCTGAGAAGGTTTTTTGAGGGAACTCACAGTGCTTTGAAAAGGATCAGGCCACCCTCCAGCACAGTACAGAGCACGAAGTGAACTCATGGCTCTTGGCTCCAGCACTGTGGTCGCAGACCCATCACTCCCCAGACCAGCAGCAACCACACACACAGCGCTGGATGGTGTCCCAAGGATCCTTTTCCCATCATGTTCTTGTCTCTCCCTCATCTACAGGCTACAATCCTGAAGTGTAAGGAGCACTTGCTGGTCAGGATGGGCCTTTTGCTCTGAGCTAGCAGAGCTGCTCCAGCAGTGCCATGCTGTGGTCCCAGCTGAGATGGGGCTGATGTCTGGGCTCTGCAGTGCCAGGGCAGAGCAGGAGCTCCTTCTCATCTGACACATTACTCTAGTACAAAGTTGTCCAAATGTCATTTACAGCAGAATTTGTCCCAGAGTGGGTTTTGCTCTTTGTTCTTTTCTGTTTCCTGCCACTGAAAACATGATTCAAAGGTTTTCTGCAACAAAGCTCCTTAACACTGCTGTCACTGAATCCAGCCATTCACTCCGCATACATGAGTTCAGTGACAGCTGGCAGCTCCACATCAGTTCATGGCATTCAGCTCTCTGAAAACACTGAGGAAGGACTGCCGAAGGACAATCCTGGAGTCACTGCTGGTTTTAATCTCTGCTCTCCATGCAGGAATTCATGCTTTTTTTTGATAATGTGCTGAGCTGTTGTTTCCTGGAAAAGCTGTTTTTCATGCCCTAGACCATAGGCTGTCTGTGGAGCTCTTACTTGAAAGAAGTTTCTTGGACTCCCTCAGCTCAAGGCTGTGGGGTCACCCTCTGACTGAGCAAGGGAAGGAATGGAGAACGCTGGGCTGGGTGTGCAGGGGAGGGCAGTGACATCTCCAGCAGTGTGTCAGCAGTGACAAAGAGCTCCTCACACCTCTAGGAAATCAGTAGTGTCACTCCTAAACTTGCCTTTGAGTGGCATGCTAGGAGTAGATGCACAAGGTAGTAAAGTGACTTGCCCAGGGTCATGCAGAAGGTCAGTCAGTGGCATAGGGGGACCAGGAGGAGGGGACACAACGGGATGTACTTCTGCCCTACAGCCTGTCCTTTCCAGTAGCTGCTACATCAGCAGGGCCAGTTCTTACTCTGGAGCCCAGTTCCAGAGCTGAAGGTGATTGCATTTGGCCGTGGCATGTCCTTGTGTCACAGCCTTTGAGTATCATCCTTGTGCCGGAGCAATATCCAGCAAAGCAATAAGCAGGAACTCCCTTGCATCAAAAATTAAAGGTGGCTAAAGTTGCTCAGCAATGTAGTCAAATGTGCTTTGGAGAGGACAAGAGCAGGGTCAGGGTGATGTTTCTCTATGGAGCTGCAGTCCCAGATCTCTCTCCTTCCCCTTCTAGAAGCAATGTGGCCATCCTTGGGCATCTCTGCCCATATCTGCAATTAGCCTCTCCTATTACTTTGATAATCAGTGCATCGCTGATGGTTCCAGGCTCTGCCTTTTCTGGGAGTCTAGACATCCCACTTTATGGAGAGCTACATGCTGGATTTTGTTGTTTGGGTGGTTTTCCTCCATTTCTGCTACTCTGCGACTCAGTCCACCAAATCCATTGGAATGTTTGGAGTGGACCAGGGTTGCCTGTGAGCCCTGTGAACCCTACAGGGAATCACAGAGCTCTCCTAATCCTGAGGGAACTGCTGCTTGCAGCAGCCCAGGATGCTCTCCAGCAGCCAAGGGGCTGTTTCGCCCTCACAGCAAAGCTCTGCTGCTGGGGAAGGCAGGCTGATCCCAGCTGGTCTTCGTTTAGAGTTAATAGGAGTCAAAATGAGCCAGAATTTGAAATAAATCCCATTGACTTGGCACAGTTTCTTTCCTGACTCAGACGAAGGAGACGCACTTTTTGGGCTGTTACTCCAAGATTCCCCTCCTTATTGCAAGAGAAGATTTCATTCTCCTCCTCTTCCACAACCTCAGGGCATCTGTGTCCTTCAAAAGGAAGATATTAACCCTCAGTGTTTAGAAGACTGTGGTGTATCAGTGTTGTGCTGCCCAGGTGCTCTCTCTATTCCTTTCTTCTCCATTGTCAGCTTCCAACACTGTCTAATTTTTTGGAGCATTTTGGTGTCATCATGTGTGAAAGCTTCACAGCTCAGTGGGGATGAGGCCTTGCACTTTTCCTGCACTTCCCACTCATCCATCAAGCCTTTTAGTGGCACTTCTGTCTCTTGTGCTTCTTTAGAGATGAGGAAATACAGGGAAAGAGAGGGGGAAGAAAAGGCATTTACCCAGAAACAATGAATTAGTGGCAGTTCAGGACTACCAGACCAAACCACAGCAGGTCACATCACACAGCGCTGATTTTGTACATGATCCTCTTCACTGCTTTACACTACGACTGCTTAGGAAAACCAGGTTAAATAGACTTCCTCCTGCACAAAACCAAAAGCAACATATTTCAGAGCAACAGCTACATGCAGATAAGGATTTGCACTAAAGCAGAGAGTTTGGGATACAAGATTTTGGGTCGGACTCCCATTTTAAGCTGAGGAGCTCAGCTGAAAGGAAAGTCACAGTGACTCTCCATCCCAGACCTTTTTTATAGGATTTCCCCAATTTGCTGTTACTTTGAATGCAGTCAGCCAGCTCTACCTGCACTCCCCACTCAGCTTTCCACGAGCAGGCCAAGAGCCCATTACTTCCCCAGTGAAACCCTCTGAACCTCACAGTACAATTAGGTCTTTCTTCTCGAGAACAGTTGAGTCTTTCTTCTTTCCCCATACTCATTCAGGAGCTGCTGCCCTGTCTCCTCCCCTTCCAAACTACTGCTAGGCAGAGTGATTATGAAATGTGTTTCTTATAAATCCAAAACATTTATGTCTTCAAATGCCCGGCCCGAATAATCCCACTAATTTCCTGAGTGCTTGTGAACTGCCCTCCGTGGGGGGAGGGTTCTCTCGATCAAAGTTTATTAAGTAGAGGTTCTCATATGGAGACATTGCTGAGCTGTAGGAAATTATATGGGGCTTTTTCATTTCCCTTTAAATGAGCTCACTGGCTGGGCCTGGACAATATGGGCATGGTCATCCCATGGTTCATGCTTCCTACCTTCATTGCTGCTTTAGTTTTCCTGCCCTTTCTACATCCAGTGTTACAAATTATCACCTTTTTTTTCCCTGTCACCATAGCCACTTTTTATTCTCAGTAGCTGTATTCTGTTTTTTCTATTTCTTCCTTCCTCATTTTTGGTAAAGAGGAGTGACCTCATACCTTCACTCAATTGTACCAAAAAAAAAAATATGCTTCTTCTCTATAGCAGTCCTGAATCTGTCTGAGACAGGCATTGGAAAGTTCTGTTCCCTTGAGAGCTTCCCTCCTGTGCTGTGCCATAGGGCTCCAAGGAAAGCAAGAACATATCTACCCTCTGGAATGCCAGGAGCCATAGTTCCCCTGAGCCAAACCAGGGCTGTGAGTCACGTCTCAGTAACCACTTCCCTGGACCCAGTGCCTGTAGCAGAGCATCACTGTCTGTGGGGAAGTTTGGGTTGGGATTTTATCCCTGTTTGTTGTTTGGCTCCATTCAGGACCATATCTCTCTTCAGTTCATTCAACTTCCTTATTTTGTTTGTCTGGATGTTGTTGTCAGAACATTAGATTTCTTTTGCTGTCTTGAGAATTTAAAGCTGAGCTGCTCATCCGTTTGCTCCCAATAAATGTTACTGCTGTGCTGTACAAGGGACTTGACTTTGCTGTCAAGGCCATCAGCAGCTGAAAGTCTCTTTTTTCTTGAAAAATTAACCAATTTGCATTGTTAAATAAACCATCCAGCTTTCCCTTAGGGGAATATCTAAGGCCAAATTAAAAAAAAATAACAACCTTATAAATCTGCATCCTTATTGAAAATGGCAATGAAATTTTAAAAATGCTAAACCTAAGATTATAAATTTTTTGCTTCCCTTGGATCTTTTGGCATAACTGAATGCACGTGACTTTCTAAAACCAATGATTTCCACTGTCCCTGGTCACAAATACCATCATCATCTGGAGGCATTGATATGCTTCTCTAGTGAATGCAGCATATAAAAAGAAAACATCATTTAAAAATAGTCCCACTCATGGAAGAAGCTTGGAAAGAAGATTTGTTTTCTTAGCAAACCAGTAACCCAAAGCATACAACAAAATGTGTACAAACCCCAAGAATAAAAGCATTGAGTGTTCAGTGCCTTGGCACACTAACCCAACTGATGTGAGTCCAGCAGAGAGAACTTGAATTTAGTTATTTTGATGTGTAGGCTTTTGTATATCTTCTGCCCCTCTTTGCTGTCTCTGCTAAAGAGAGTAGGAACCCACGGAACCTTAGGAACTTCATATTGCAGGGAAAGAGGTACTGAAAGCTGCTACATTCCTGATGTACTTTGAAGACCCTGGATGAAGACAAAACCTCATTGAATTTTGGTTTTATGCTCTTTTTTTGCCTCCCTGATTTTTCCATCCCTGGACAGATGAGTCAGAAGAATGGAGAGGAAAAGGATCTGACTTGTTTTGAAGGCTACCAAAGTTGTTGCTGGGCTCATTATTCCTCATATAACGTGTGGTATTGCAGTGAGTTCTGGGAACTGTGCAAACCCCTGCATATGTGCCCTGGGAACATCTGGGATTGCAACAGCAACATCTGTATCATCACAAGTAGAGATATCACATATCTGGGAAGCCCAGACAAGTGTTGAACTGCCTCTAAATTCATCTGGGCAGAATTCCTACACAGTTGAAGCAAGCACATCCAGGAAAATGAGACACATGGTAGGCTTCCCACTCACCAGCACAGTTCGCTGGCCAAAGTCCTAGAAAGTGTGCTGGGAGAGCACAGAAATATCCCTCCCTGATAGAGCTGATTCTGCTCAGGGAGGTGACTCAGGCTGCAAAATCCGAGCCACGTCTCTGCCCATGGTGTCACCAGCATGGTTTGACCCATTTATTTATTCCAGCAAAGCTTTTAACCAGCAGATGAGAGTGAAGGACAGCACAGGAAGCTCTTAGGAAGGTCTCCATGGTTCACTCAGAGTGACAGCTCATCCCGCTATTGCTGACAGGAGTTGGAGGTGCTGCCAATGTTTTTTTTTCCTCTGGCAATGGAGAAGGAGCCACACCCCAGCTGGAAGACCCAGGAGAGCCTTCTGGAGCAGATGAACATCCCTGCTCCTTGAGAAGCATAAACCCCTATGTGTCATAAGGGGAAAAGCCAGTACACGTGGTTTATCAGAGCCCATATCAGTGTTCAGACTCCACCAACAGGGAAAGTTAAACTGAAGGAACCATGAGAAAGTTTAGATGCTGCTTGAACATGGCACAGTCTTCTGTGAGTCGAATTTATTTTTGCACACAGGACTTGCACTGCCAAATTTGGGTTTATGCTTTGGTTTTTACACTCTCCCAGATGACTCCAACCCTATATCTGTACTCCATGATGGCAGGTACAAGCATGAACTTGAATGCTGGCAGATTGTAGGAGCACTGCTGCAGAGCAGGGTCTGTGGGAGTTACTGCTGCTTCAGACCCACACACAACCCATAAACTGGGATGAAGAGGGCCCTGGTACCACACCTCAGGGTGAGCTGCTGTAGAGATGGATGAGGATAGCCAGTTCTCAGACTGATGCTTTCATCAGGATTTCTCTGTACTCCTGTCAAATCATGTGGGTGATGCTGGAGGCTTGGCACCCATCATCTGTTGTGGCTGCTCAGCATCTGTGGGAAAACAATTCCAAAAATGATCTGTTGGAAAGTGGCAGCAAAAAATAGCAAACAAAAACCCTGAGCAGAATGGACACGACACAGAACAGGGCTCAGCAGGGACCTGTCCTTTGTAAAGTCTAATATTGTTGGCAAGGTGAGCTCTGAAATGTTTAACTTAGGTAAATGGAGCTATTCTCTCTGGGGAAGAGAACTAACACAATTCTTTAGGGTTATAATAAGACTGAATTGCTCCTTTGTCTTCAGAGCAGGCACTTCTAAGGCCCACGTTTCAGATAAGAGTGAAAATCCCCTGATATGTCTTGCTTTATAAATTGCTTTTATTCATCTGAGACTGCAACATCAACTATGGTGAAAACAATGCCTTCTTAACTGGAAAGCAGGGGGAGCAGGGGAAGAGATGCTGTGCTGATGTGGAGATGCTGTTGAAACGTTTGTCACGATTGCCAAAAATAATGAGTTATTTTCTTCAGTGATACTTCTGCTTCTTTCTGACAAATCCAAAATATTCTGTCTGCCTTGCAGCCAACAGAGTCAAACACTGAAGAAAATGAGCTCCCGGGGCTCCCCGAGGAGGGGCTGCTGTGTTTAGCTGCTCATCACAGATAATTTCTGTTGTGTGGGTGCAAGGAGGGGCAGCAGGTTTTGCACCCACCCTGGGTGCTCAAAGCAGCCCAGCATTCCTGTCTCTGCTTGCCATGGCTCCCACCTGAAGTTTTGCATCACACTCTACTTCTAGATGCCTGATCAGT
Source organism: Serilophus lunatus (assembly GCA_013399895.1). Classification (NCBI taxonomy): domain Eukaryota; kingdom Metazoa; phylum Chordata; class Aves; order Passeriformes; family Eurylaimidae; genus Serilophus; species Serilophus lunatus. The sequence goes on along the minus strand of VXBA01000881.1, from coordinate 2,155,049 downwards.
GTATTGTGGTTTTGTGTGTGGTAGTAATAATAATACAAATAGAGGGAAGGGGTTTTAACCATGAGCAGAAAGCCATACCATGGCTGTAGTGCCTGTGAGTCATGGTCTTACCTGCATGATTTCTTGGCCTCCTTGTTGGCTCCCTTGGGAATAGGCTAGGGTGGGTGAGGATGCTCTCAGTGTTAAGTGTGCCAGGGAAATGGTCTGGGAGTGGCTGGTTGGGATGGTATTTATTTTCTTTCCCATTCCAACAGCTTGGGTTGGTTTTTTTCCTCTTCTAGGGACCAGAAGGGAAACCAGGAAAACAAGGTGAAAAGGGCAAGCCTGGCCAGAAGGTAGGAATATCTTCTGCTGATAACATTTCCCTGCATGACCCTCTGGATCTCCCTATCATTGCTCATCTTGGATAGAAGCAGTTTTGTCCTACACTAATGCCAGTGCCTTTCCTCTTCAGGGCAGCAAGGGCTACCAGGGGCAGCTTGGCGAGACTGGATCCCCAGGGAAGGAGGGGCCGAAGGGGAACCAAGGCCCTAAAGGATCCCGAGGTACCCTGGGACCTATGGTGAGAAGAGCTCTGCAAATGGTTGAACACAACATGCAGAAACATGACTGGCAGTGGTGGGCATGGGCCTGAAGGAGGCAAAGAGCCCAGCAGAGGCTTCAGAGCACAGAAAGGGAAATGCTGTTAGATGGGTTTAATTGGCCAAAACTTAATAGTTGTTCTGAGCAGCACAGGAGAAACTGCACTGAGGTGGTTGGGTTGGTGCCCCGTGAGCCCAGCTCACGTTGTACTGTGGCAGTTCACAACTCCCCAGATAGGCTGAAATAGCTAAAATATTGGGGATTTTTCCTGAGCTGAGTGAGCTGATAAGCTATTTTTTGCTAAGATCTTTCCCTCTGAGACTGCAGGCTCATGGCAAGAGCTGCTTCCAAGTCAAACTCTGTTATTATAAGGAACTCTGCCTTGGACTTCTGCCCTGTTTCTACACCCACTCTTGATCTACTTATCTAAAACACTTGGAGCAAGAAGTAATATAGCATGGGAAAGGGTTTGAGCTGGGGACTGAAGGTGAGGCTTTCAGAGAGAACAGGAATAATATGGCAGAGAGGGAAGAAAGTTAATTTGCTTTAGATACATGAGACAAATGCATTGGGACAGCAGTGGCAAGTACTTCCTCATGCATTGCAGGCTGGTAAGAAAACTTCTTGCGCTTTGGTAGAACTTAGTGAAAAAGCAGGAGTTATTTATGAACCAGGAGTCATGGTGATGTTTCAGAACAGTAGCAAATGAGTGATGGAGTGATGGTTCTGCTGATAGTGTTTTCCTGCACTAAAAATTATGGCCTCACCGTATATCCTCCCTTAATATTTTTTGGCAAAGCCTCCATGGATATTTCACAAGGAAGCAATGCAATATCTGAGCAGCAGACTCTTGGACTGGACACTTCCCTGTCTTGTGGAAAGGGCTTTTTTCCATGTGAAATGGGATTATATGGAAAGTTTGTGATTCACTTTAATCCGATGATCCAACTTAAGCCCTTTTGCTCAGTCTGCTAAAGATGTGGTTAATAGCACTTGCAGTGCCCTCGTCACAACCCAGAAAACTCCATTGCTGGCCTCAGAACCCACACCAAAAGGTTTCCTCCCAACAGTTTAGGATTAGGTGGACTTCCTAGCACACCACTAATTGGGATATAGAGATGTGGAGAAGTGCACATGAAGAGAACACAAATGCAGCCATTTCTGGTAGCAAGTCTGAATGAGGTGGAGAACCTATTGTTGCAGACTGGCAAAGGCACAGAATGGCCTCCTGGCTTCACTCTCCATGTGTAAGAGGTTAAAGACAAGCAAGAGCCCTTCAGATGGCTGCAGCAGAGTTCACAGGTGGCCAAGAGAAGGAGTGGCCACACCATGTGGTGCTCAGCTTTGCTCTGCACAGCCCAGTGCATCTTCTTCTCATGGGGTAATACCGTGGGCCGCTCTCATGGTCCCTCTGTCCTTGCCTCTCCAGGGAGCTCCAGGAAGGATGGGTGCTCAAGGGGACCCAGGCTTAAAGGGTTACCAGGTAAGGGATTTATTTTAATATTCCAGCTTTTATCCATTCCCAAATGCAACAAAACTGTCATTCCAGGATGCAAATTGCTCTTAGACTACTACTGATTTCTCATCTTGAGTTTAGTTCTTTGTCTAGTCTCCATTTGCACCATCACAGCTTCTCTGTGTGCTTTTGGTTCATCTCTGCCACAACCCATCTGTCCCTTTGAAGCTGGGATGCACCACAAAGGGCTTGTGAGATCTGGCAGGGAGCCAGGGAGGACCTTCAATTCACCAGCTCTTTCCTGCTCCTCACATGCTGTCTATTCTCCACAGGGACATGCAGGACCACCCGGGCCAATTGGACCACCAGGGCCAAAAGGGGAAAAGGTAAGACAGGGGAGTTCAGCCATCTCATCTTGCCTTGGTGTGGAAGCTGAGCTGATGTAGAGATGGCTGTCCCACTGCCACAACTCCTGTGTATCCTCTCCCATGACAGAGGCAGAGGTGCCTCCTTGACTGCATGGCCACCTATGTAACCCCTACAAAAAGCTTCTAAAAGCTGCAGCTTTACCTTTGCAAATCAGAGCCAGGTCACCCATCCCACTGGCAGGTGCTTTCCAGACACCACAAGCCCTTGTGCCAGAGGCTGAACCATTCGGCCTGTGCTCTGCGGACACGTTATCCCTGCATCTACAGAAACTCAGCTCAATACCCAAGGCAAAAGAAATCAGACTTTGTAGCTTTCTGTGATCAAGGCAGAATGACACCCTGCACAAACGAGCTGATCTTCGTCACATCACGTGTCTGTGCTGAAATCAGTGGATGGTGTTCCTCCTTTCTGCCGCCCTTACTCCATGTCCCTCATCACCTGCCACCCCCTCCCTTCCTGGTCCCCTACCCCTTGATGAGCCCCCTTGCTGCAGCTGCCCTGACTCAGAGCCTTCTTTCCACAGTGGCTTTCCCCTGGTGTTTTTCCAATTTTGCTGAGTCAGCAGAGCCATAACCAGTTCAGGCTGGAGCAGTGACTCACTCTTTAATGGTTTCCTGTCGGCAGAGCTGGGAGCTGGCTGCTCCTTGCTCCGGACGGCCCAGCTGGCGTTGGCTGCTCACAGAGCTGATGAAGCCCCTCACGTGCCTTCAGCAGTGATGCTCCCTCCCTCCTGAGCTATCCCTGGAAAAGGCTCCAGGGAGAACTCATTTTGACCTTCCAGTATTTAAAGAGGGCTTATCAAAGAGAATGGAGCAACTTCTGACACAGAGAGTGATAGGACAAGGGGGACAGTGGTAGTGGGGGATAGTGATAGGACAAGTTTTAAACTGAAAGAGGAGAGATTTATGTTAGATTTTAGGAAGTTCTTTATTCAGAGAGTGAGGAGGCCCAGAGAAGCTGTGGCTGCCCCATCCCTGAGAGTGTTCAAGGCCAGGTTGGACAGGGCTTGGAGCAACCTGGGATAGTGGAAAGTATCTCTGCCCATGGCAAGGGTCTGGAATAAGATGAACTTTAGGGTTCCTTCCAACCCAAATCATTCCATGATTCTCTCTTGGTGTAGGAAAGGAAGTAACGGTGATGGGGACTGGTCAGTCATGAAATCCCCATGAAGAGAAGTGTGAACTCTATTTGCTCATATTCTACTCCTCATCACCAAGAGAGCCTTCAGCTTTGCCCCTTCACACAGGTGGGAGTGCAGCTGTAGTGTAGGCAGCACTTATAAAAGGAATTTATAAGGGCTTGTCTTTGCTGGGGCTTTGAATTCATCCTTTCAGCTCAGGCTCCTGGTGTCAGGACACCCTGTTCACACCATGCTCTGAGACTCCCTATGCAGCAGCAAACCCCTGTGCTGGTGACCAGGAGTCAGTGGGGCAGGGTGAGCTGTTGTGTTCCACTAACATATTCACATGCCTCAGAAATTTTGCTTTGGGGAGGAACAGTGGTCATGCTGCTTTTGCTCTCATTTCCTGCTGCTGAAGCACATCCATGGAGGAACAGCTGGTGATGTTCCTGCTGCTCTGTACCTCCATCGTTGCCTTGCTGAACTTCCTCTCCACCCCCAGCCTTTCTAACTCTGCTCCATCCACCTCCCAAGCTGCACCTCTTGTTCTTCCAGACTTCAGCAGCATTCCTCCTCACATGTATTCCACTGAGTGGGAAGTGGAGAGTGTCAGCCAAGCACAACCAGCCCATTATAATGATGTGAGAGCTCACGACCAGGCACATTGTCAGCTGAGAGCCTGCCCAGGGGTTTCTTTCAGTTCCACTGTTGAATCTTGAGCATCCTGGCAAAAAGTTTTGTCTTGACTAGTGAAGGAAAGTCAGCCATTGACCCTGCAGCAGAGGAGTAAGAGATGTGCAAATACATATGTCTGTTGCTTAAATTGCAGTTACTGTTTTATTTGTAAGCCTTTAAAGTTGCCCATCTTGAAAGCTCCTCTAATTTCATTAGCAAGTGATCCCCAAATTATTAATCTGAAGCACTCAGTGAAGCACTCTGCCCTTTACCATCAAGATGATATTCTGCAAACGGACACTAGAAGAGCACTCCCTGAGTAAATCTGGTATCAACATGGCACAGAAATGTTATGATAAATCAATTCTGTGTAAGTATCCAAGCTGAAGCCTGAGGAAGGCATCTAATGAATCCTGCTGAGAGCAGTCAGCTCTGTTAGTGACCACTAACAGCTGGATCTCACTCACATCCTCCTGGAAGGCAAGCAGGCCTGCTGACACCTTGCTGGGGAGCAGAAGGAGGAGAACACAACATCATGTGCTGAGCCTCCATCACTGCTTCCTGCAGCATCCAGGTGCTCCATGAAAATCTTGCATCCATCCTCCCTTATCTTCTAAGAGTTTCCTGGACCCCAGCCTAAGGATAGAAAGATTCCTTCCCTTCAGATTCCTTCCACAGATATCTGTGACCTCACTCGTGTGTGAACACAGAAATGGAAGCCTGAATCTGAGAAATGAAGAGGAAATGGAAATGGGACCATGAGTGCTTTGTGAACTTCAAGCAACATGGGAAATGGGGCTATGCTGAAAAAGGAGGATATATAGTAGTGGGGAAGGTCTTCCCTTTTCAGAGAAGAAAGCAGCTTGGCGAGAGGCATTATTGTGGAATCCAGCTCCCTTGGCCATACCAGGCAGCTACTCTGCTGCATTTAATACATTTGCAGCTCCTCAAAGAGGCCTTGCTCAGAGCAGACGCCTGCACTTGGCAGCTGCTTAAAGCAGTCCAGATGGGATCCTTTTAAAAATTACAAACCGGTGTATCTCACTTTGGGACAGGAGCCAACAACAACAAGCCTTCCCTTCTTCTCCATGCATTTTCCATTTGTATCCCAACATGTTTACTTTGCTGCCCTTTACTCTGACTTTTTTTCACTGCAACTTTCTGAAGAATTACTGCAGACCTTTCATCTCCCTCTTGAGCAGCTGAGGCATCAGGAAGCTCTGGAGGAGCTCGGTTTTGCGGTCCTAGAGCTGACCAGGCTACAGGATTTTCTCATGCAAAAGACAAAGGACAAGGTGAGGATTAGCCTCAAGGGGACACAAAGCCACCACTCAGCTTTGGGGAGAAGGTCTGTGAACTCTTCAAGGGTCCCCAGAAATATGAGCTTTGTTTGAGTTCACCATACCACCCCAGCTCCCAAACAGCAAAGGTGTTCACATCCTGTTTGGGAAGAAGGAATCAATGCCAAGACTTCTGCACAGTAATACGCACACTGGAATTTATCCTTTTTTCTCTGAGTTGAAAAATAGTGACTTTGTTTGCCTTCTAGCCAACATTCCTTTGATAGTGGCTAGAAAGCAAATCAGTTGCCAGGTATTCTGCTGCTGGCTTCAAGCAGCAAGTTCGGTAGCATTGGAAACCCTCAGTAGAGCCTGTGAGGCTTTACTTTCCTTTCTTTCCTCGTTGCCACCCAAAATTTCTGCTCTCAAGTTATCCTGGCACAGTTTCTCTCTATATAGTCATTCTAACATATCCCCCCAAAACCCCAGACAAGCAGTTTGGAGTTCCCCACTCAGCACATGATCTTTTAGGGACAGTATAACCATAACTTTTGAGTCTCTATGAACTCCTGGCAATTGTTCATCCAACACATCACAGCAGCAGAGAAAGAAAATGCCACTGTCATCAAGCACATGATGGAGGGAGATGCACTAATTTCTTTGCTACTTGTTGATTAAACTGCGAGAGATTTTGCCAAATCTTGAGCCTCATTCTACCAAACTGTAAATGTCAGTGGTGGTCAGCCTGTGAGAAGTCAGTGTGTGGCACAGCCCTGGTTCCTACAGAAAAGAAGCTATTTTCTCTGCCAATATTGGTTTCTCACAGAGGATGGATCGCAAAGAAATTTTCCAAGTATCCTTACTGTCAGCAGCTGCAACTCAAACAGGAGAATAATCCAGAGAGAATGTCAAGGAGAATTGTAAATACTCCAGAAAGGGCTGGTGCAATCACTGAGAATTACAAAAGCCTGTGAAAAACTTGGCTCTGCCATGCCTGAAGATTTGGATGTTCAAGGTTCTAGCACACCAAGCACTCTGAACACAGCAGCTCCACTGTGCCAGAACCCCCCAGACCACCTCTGTCCAGTAGCTGGAGCATCAAATGAGTTCCAAGACGTTTTCATCCTAAGGAGCCAAAGTGCCAGAGACTCTGATGTGGAGTAGTCAAAAACTGGAGGAGCTGGAATGTAGTGCTCTTCCATGGGGAGCAAAGAAACAGCCATCTCTGAGCTAGACTCCAGAGAAAATAGGACATCGTGTCCCTGAGTGACTTGTACACAGAATTTAAAAGGATGATGTCTCTGTTAAGTCTTAATGGATCTCTCTGTGGATGTTTCAGAGAGACCTCAGCTATAAATAATCTGGGTGATGTTATCTCCCAGCCAAACCATGAGCTCTGAGCTCGTGTTGTGGAGCATCAAGGAGAGGAGTGTGGAGGGGGCTGACCCTCTTACCTGTCTGATTGTAAGACAAGTTCACAATGGTGACACACAACCAAGGAGCCCATCCAGACCACCCATGTTCCCCTGACAGCCCAGGCAGCACTTAAGGAGGGTGGGGAAATGCTTGATTAAAGAGTTTGGTTGGGCTGTCAGCAATAAAATTCAGAGGCAGACAGCTATTTCCCATGTCGTTGTAATTACATCCTGCTTGGTTTTAGGAACTGTTGAAAATAACCCTTTACACCTAGTTCCTTAGGGGGGAGAGTTAGACCAGGCAGAAACAACCACCAGAAACCAGGAAAGAAATGAGGAGAATCAGTGTATTCCAGGTTGTGAAACAAACAACCAAAAAAATTGTTTAGTCTTTCCTTGGATGAAAAGTGAGTAAATTCAACAGCAACTTTGACCTAGAATCCCATGATATGGCTCTGTACAGAAACATCTGCTGTAAAATCTGCTCTCCATATTAATATTAACATTTTTGTTCACAGGGAGAACAAGGTGATGATGGGAAGGTAGAAGGCCCACAGGGACCACCTGGAGACAGAGTAAGATGTTAAATCCCTTCCCTAATCAATCTTGACCTGATTTTTGTGGGTGGGTTAGTTGGGTTGCTGCCTTACTTGTAGAACGTGCACGAGCCATTGAGATATTTCAGATGGCAGTTATTTACATCCACCTTCATTCTCTGTGCTGTTGTAGGGCCCCGTTGGTGACAGAGGGGATCGTGGGGAGCCTGGAGACACTGGTTATCCTGTGAGTCTTATTCCAAATGCATGATTCAGAAATGTGTATCTTCTACCCTACACAGCACTTTACATCCACTTCTCTTTCTCATTACCACAAAAGTACCCAAGAACAAAGATGTTCCTTCTCTGTTCTTTATTTAAGGGTCAAGAAGGGCTCGATGGAGAAAGAGGAAAACCTGGACAGCAAGGCTTACCTGTAAGAGATGCTGCTTTCTTGTAAGATACTCAATGTCCCCATGCATGTGATAAAAAGATGCAGAAAGGTGGGAAAGGCCTGCAGTGAGGAGTGGGTGATGAGCTGAGAAATGCAACGTGAGCATTTCCATAAACTAGGCCTATGGAATGGGCATTTTGAGCCACATTTGAGACTAATAAATGGGTGATGGAGCAGCTAGCGCTCCCAGGGCCTGTCTCCACAACTGTCTTTTCTGAGTGATCCATGAGGATCGCTAGAAATCTCAGGAGATAGGTGGTGGGAGATGACAATGACAATGGAAGAGTCTGCTTGGAAATGATCCATCTGACATGCTGTTGATGAGAGCTGGTCCAGTGTGAGGTGAGACCATATTATCCTGCCTGCATGATGTTTCCTCTCAAACCAGTGAAAGACTTCATAAAAGACTAAATTAAATCCAAATTTAAGGAAAGAACTTTTTATTCCCTTGCTATATACAGTAGCATTTGAGTTTTATATGTGACTATAGCAACTGTGAGTGCAGCAGCACATTAAATGTAGTTTGTATTGGGAAATAAAGTTGAATCAATTCCCACTTTTTGTAAGGCCATTGGGAAGAACTACAGATTCTATTTTGGGGTAGATTCTTAGTGCTTTGTCATATGGCCTAGAAATGAGTAGAGCTGCTTCATTCCTCAATGCATATAGTTTATTTGGGGGGTGATGGCCCCTCAGGTGTCAGTGATTCAGATGGAAGCAGGAGCTTTGGATTGCATTTAGTAAAGGTCCATTAGAATCATGTGGCTTAAAAAGGAAGGGCTCTGCAGTGAGTCCTTAAAAAAAAAAAAAAAAAACAAAAACAGAAAAGATGGAGACACAATGGGGAAGAGAACAGTTAGAGAGTAAGGAAATACTCTCTCTGCTTTACTCCTCCATAGGCAGCCCCCTAATAACTGACATCCAGGTGAAACCAAGGAAAGGGCTGCAGCAGGCAAAAGGGAGGTAGTACCAACACTAACTATGCATTCACTGTGTAAATTATGCATTCTGCACATAGTTTCTGCACACGGGCTCCTTCCAGACCACTTCTCAGAGCTGTTCTCCAGACACCATCTGGAATTTGGTGCATGAGTTCCAAAAATACAAGCAACCACCCAAGTGAAGAGTAGAGTTGCTTCTTCTCCAAATGACACCCTCTTAAATGCTCTCTGGAGATAGTTCCTTGCTCCTTTTTCCCCAGGGGCCTGTCTGAGCACAGGCTGTTCCCTTGAATTATTTCCATACAGTCAGTGTTGTTAGGGCACAAAAAATGCTGTTCCTTGTACATTGTGCAATATACTGCCAGAAGAGAATTTTAAGCAGATTTTTCTTGGTTGTGTTTTGTAGGGGGATCCTGGATCACCAGGCAAGCCAGGAGCAAAGGGATCCAAAGGTGATGTGGTAGGTTTCAGCAGGATGGATTTATAGCGTCCCAAGTTTAAAGAAAATGCTTAATTAAATGGACTCTCATGTTTTTGCCCAGCTTGTGTGATCTTGCCCGTGGTCTTTGCCTTGAAAGGCTGTGAAGAACCTCGTGGGAGGGCTATAAACATGTATTTGGTTTTTTGGCTTTGTGGAGCTTGAGCAGATCAAGACAATTACAGCCCCATCATGATGAGTGACTCCTGGGCAGGTCTTTAGTCCCTGCCATGGGCTGTGTCTCTTTCCCATGCCCCAGTTTGTGGTGCCTCCGGCCACAATTGGCTCATCCATCCCAAAGGAGGTCTGAGCCAGGAAAGAGTCTCTCTCTTTCACTTGAACCATAAACTTCTCTGGCTTGAAATCTTCCGAGTTTGGAGTCCATTTATCCATGCAGTTATGTTTCCTGGAAGAGCCCCTCTGACTTCTTGTCCTCATTGGGCAAGAAAACGCAGCACACACAGGGTTCATTGGGGCACCTCATACCTACTCCTACCTCCACATCTGGCTGTAATGACAGATTGCTAATTATTCTCATAGATTAGAGACATTGTTTGCTAAAACATAAGTATGTGACCTCACTACTCAGCAAATTCCTGCTCTCTCTTGGCAGAGGAGAGGATTTTTAATCTGACCCTGCTGGGATAATGCCAGAAGATAGTTTTAGGTCTTCTTGGCAAAAAGCATACCAGGTGATAAGATAAATAAATTTTGCCCATCGATAGACAATCTGGAACTGCCTTTGGGTCTAATGAATAGCAGGGAAAGCACCCCCAGGAATATTTCTTTCATGTAACTGGCCTGCCTAGTCCTCTGCAGATGGAGAAACAATGCACAGAAAACGAGTTCTTCAATTTAAAAGTGCTTTAGTACATGACCTCACTAAGGGAGCCATAGTGAAGGTGGTGAGGCTGAGTTTTCCATTCATTCTGCAGAAATTAATCCTTTTTACAGCTAATAAACCTCAGGAGTATTTCTTTTATGCCTTTATTCACAAAGCAGCATTGCAAATTTCAGAGGGCACTCTTTTCCTTTCCATTAATTTTCCAAAATAGAGGGAGCTTACCTCTCAGAGAGAAGCTTCCCCTGAATGTCCCCAGAAGACTCTCTGGGTCCTAGTTCAGCACCATTCCATCAATGAACTGATGGGGGATGCAGGTTTTAAGCATCTTGTTCTAATGTTGGCCAGTGCAGTGAGTCCTCCCTCGAGTTCATCCTGCTTTATTTGTCCTCATCTGCTCTGTATTAGGAAAAATGTAGGTCCTTGCCTTCTAGCTATTCATTCCTGCCCTAAAACTCTCAAGACGTACGAAGAATCACTTGTAATAAAACCAAATAGCAGCTCACTCCCCAGCACTGGAGCAACCAACTTTGTAAATCTCCTTTTTATAAAACTCTTTCCAATCATTATCCAAAAGCACACCCTGAAGTCAGGCTCCCAAGTGGAGTTGTGCTAGAGCTGCTGCAATTTTAGATGTCTTTCTTCATTTACTTGCAGGGTCAAAAAGGAAAGCAAGGAGCACGGGGGAGTGCAGGGAGCAGAGGCTCACCGGTAGGTGAAAATTCAATTTTCTGCCCTAGGAAATGCTGTCTGGGGCCTCCAACTCTAACACCTTTGTGATTTTAGGGCATCCTTGGGCTACCAGGTCCTCGAGGAGTGGTAGGAAGGCAGGGTCAAGAGGGTGCCCCTGGAGTGGATGGAGTGCCTGGGAAGGATGGTGTGCCTGGGATGCTGGTGAGTTTCAATTGTAACCTTATGGATTTGATATAATGCAACTTAGGAGCTGGACAACTAAAAGGTAGAACAGGAGAAATTATGGATATTCCAGTTTACATATACCCAGAGTGGATCCTCTTCACATCTCACTTGCACATAGAGGAAGCAGCTGCCTTTGCATGATCTGTAAATAAAGTGGGATTTGTAGCCTTACAGATACGAATGCACAGAATTCTGTTCACATGTGCAAACCCACCCCTGCCCAAATGGATGGTGTCTGCTTGAGGGCAGAAGCTGTGCACAGGGGGAAAGAACATCTTGTTTTATAACCTCTTCTGGTTTTCTTTTCTAGGGTGAGCAGGGTGATGATGGGGAGGAAGGTTTGACTGGGATGTCAGGCAAGAGAGGAAACCCCGGCATACCAGGACTCCCCGGGGCACAGGGACCACCAGGATTCAAGGTGAGTTTCTGATTCCCAAAGATGCTGCTCTGAGTAACCCAGTCTGTGAGCTGCTATCTCTAGAGCTTGGATTCTCTAAGGTCTAATATGGTCTCAGTTCCTGCTGCCATCTTTCACTTAGTTAGAGGCTTTGTAGACCTCTCTTCTCATCCATCCACTCATCTATTTTCTTGATGTTCACAGCAGCTGAATGTCACAGAGACCTTTCCTCCCTTGCCAAAGGTCACTGAGCTCAGGAGCCTACAGACAGGCATACCCACACCACCAACACTGTAATCTTTTGTATTAAAAACCTGGCTAGGAAAAAACATGGGCAAGTTGCAGAGTTTGCCTGTGGGATGTCCAGGATGGACAATTCCATGGGAAGTTCAGGAGTCCTCTAGCTGCTGCTCTGCAGGGCCTGAACTGCTGAAGGGAAAACTGTGCTACTTGGTTTTTAGCATGTGTTTACTGGCTCAGAACAACTGGAACCAGTATGGACTTGGACATCACACTGGGTGAAAGCAGGGACAAGCTGCTTTAGTGACCTTGGGCTTTATTCCTGGTCCTTGCTCTGATCCAGGATGGCCCAGGGTATAAACTGGACCCACAGCAATTCAGCTGTTTGTAGAAAGACTCTGTAAATAGGAAGACTCCAGCTGGGTTTGGAGAGGCTCTGGGATCTGATTTAAATTAGGGCTCCGTAACACGTTGCCCTTAAACTGTCACTTGCTGCCCTCCAGCTGCTTTGGGCAGAACAACAGTCTGTGACCAGTGGTGACTGAGGTCCTCCAGGGATATTTCTTGCCCTTTTCCCAGCTGTTCATCCATCCCAGGCTGTTGCCACCTTTGCTCCTCACTCCCAGTCTGCCCCAGGATAAGTAGCTGGGGCTTGTGCTGCTCCTGGTGCTTGGCAAGAGGAAGAGGTGGGGAGAAAAGTTTGGTGCTGGGTCACAAAAGCCCCTCTCTGGGATGATTGGGTGATCCTCACCCCAAGTAGTCAGGACAGCTCTGCTGAGGTTCCTGCTCTGTGATCAGCCCAGGAGGGGGCTTTAGCAGACCTGGGGCATCCCCTGGTGAAACCACATTCCTTATCCCAATGAGCCATCTCTTCCAGCTTTCCATCTATGGCTATTTCAGCTGAGCGTTGTTATATTTAGCTCCTGTCCTTTAGAATTACTTGAATTCTGTTATTTTTAGGGTGAAAGAGGATTGCCTGGACAGACTGGCCAAACAGGGAAGCGAGGATCATCGGGAGGAACGGGCCTTCCAGGGAGCCCTGGAGATCCAGGACCCAAAGGACAGCCGGTTAGTGGTGATGGAGCTGATCACACCTGACTCCAGGCTGTCTCCTGCAGGAGAGGGTGCGAATCCACAGGCTGAGACAGCAGGGTGAACCCTGGGAGGGTCTTTAGGGGAGCCCATAAACAGCTAGAGCATGATTATGGTAGAGAAATTAGGACTAATACAAAGCAAGACACACGATGCACCCCCAACTACGAAATTCTTGGTTGTGTAGTTTTCATAATACTCTGTGATGACAGTATTTAAAGTGAAAGACAGTAGCCAACATCACCATAACAAGACCATTTTGTCTATGTTTGTTTGCCCTGTATTGCCACTGCCTGCCTTGCTGCAGGGCTGGTGACCATCCCTTGGCTGACATGACTCCATGGCATTTAAACCCTTCTCACTTCTCATTTGCTTTTGCCTGAAATCCCTCTAAAAAGAGTGTTTGGTTGATTCTCACTATAAGAAAGAACTTAGTCCTCTGTTAGTAGCAGTTTTCCTTTCCAGGATCCATAAACAGGCAGGGAAATCAATTTGTATCCTTGGAAAGTTTCTTACACTCCACCAAGTCCAACCAAGCCCTTTTTTGCCAAGCAGTTTCTCACTGTCATGGCAGGAAAAACTTCCTGACAGTGAGGTTTCTAGACTGATTCTGGAATAGTCTTGTAATAGAGGTAGTGGAAACCCCATTGCAATTGGGCTGAACAAGTCATTGTAAAACACCCTGTAAAGTGCAATCCAGAATGGGTCGCACAGTCCTGCCGAGAGGCCAAACAAGCCTTTTCCATCTCTCATGTTCCTGACACTGAGGATGAATCATCTGGTGAAGGTTTCTGACCCCCAATTTTTTTTAACTTTGAATCATTTTGCATTTTGACATCTGAGAAGCCCAAAAATATCAAAGGACAAACATCTCAAATGTGATGAAAGGAGAGTGTTTACATGAGGACATGCTACCCAGGGTGGGTTTTTTATTCCCAGAGTACATGATATGTGCTGATTCAAGCTTGATGGCTTTCCAAATATTTTATTATTATTTTTCTTACAAAATTGAGCAAAAATCCCTGCAGAGTTGAATAGGAAAATAATTAGGGGACATGGATGGTTTTCCTGTGTTTGAGTGGGAGGTTATTCTGTAGAAACACACACTTTTTTACCAGCTTGAATGAGCATAGTTTGAAATTATCCTTGAGAAGGTCAGTCAAGTTAGTATTAGAAATCAAAGAAGAGCTTGTTTTAAAAGGCTTGGAGGCTGGTTTTTAGCAACATGAACTTCCAAGATCAATCTCAGAGCAGATGCTCTGGATCTGCTTCTGTTGACTGTGGGCCAACCCAGAGAAGTATCTGCTAGAAATAGTGCAGGTATTCCTCCCATGCTGGGGTGCAGAAAGGCTTGGTCTGTGAGATCCAAGCAACCTGTGAGATCTTCTGGAGGTGCTTCTCGATTGCTCTTTGTATAGTTCCTCCTCCAGGTTTCTTTCATAATTCCTTCTCATCACTCCTGCTTAGACTGAAAGATACTCATGGATTTCTCTTTCTCTGAAGTTGCTGAACTCTTGTTGCATCTCTGAGTGACCAGCCATCCGTGTGAACTTAATGCTGTCCTTTGTTCTTGTATTTGTCTTGGCTGTTACTTGCAGGGAGACTTCGGAGAGGCAGGGTTTCCAGGGATTGCAGGCTTGTTTGGACCAAAGGTAAGGGGCTGCTTGTGACTTGGCTTTCTGGTCCTTCTTTGCTGGGGACAGATAACACACAGTACTTATTGCAAAGACTTTATTATCTGCTCTACAGAAACTGTGGAACATTTAGACTCTTTTTATCTGCATATCGTCTTCCTGATAAAGAGGGAACTGTTTGTTTTCTGTAGAAAGTAGAAGCCTTGCAAAGCAGGAGTAAGGAAAGAATTTTTAACAAATTGGACCTTCCCATTTGCATATACAAGAGGAAACACCTCATCCTTGCAGCAGAGCTGTAAGCAAGGGCACAACCACAGGGTTTGGTTATTTAGTAGACCTGACTAAATTTTTCCTTGCAGGGCCCCCCAGGAGACCTTGGGTTCAAAGGCATTCAGGGACCACGTGGGCCACCAGGTCTCATGGTAAGTGGTTTTCCAGTTTGTTGGTTGGGAGGATTTCATTCCTTCCTCCACCCCTGTTTCTGGAGGTTCCAGGGTGCTGTAGGGAGCACAGAGCACTGCTCACAGCTGTAGGTGACCACATCTGCACAGGGTTTGGACAGTCATGGTGCACAAACCACGCCAGCTACACTGAAATCTTTCTATTTCTGGAATTTCTGAGGTTTAACATGGGTTATGGCAACCATACTGTGAGGGCTTGTCTCTTTGGACTTGCACTTTGAAACAGTTTTTTATTTTGGCTACAGTAAATACCACCATCATGTAGCAAAAGGGATTCAGTATGTTCACTGATCTGCCCGGGTAAAAGTAACCAACAGTTTCCATGTGATGGTTCACACATATCTTTTCTTTTCTAGGGAAAAGAAGGAATTATTGGTCCACTTGGCATTCAGGGTCCCACGGGAAACCCAGTAAGTATCTGTGCCTTTTTCTGCCTGTATTTTTTAGAAGAGCAAATGCGTGAGATCTAAGATGTTCAAGGCCAGCATAAGTAAATCCCAAATCCTACTGTAATGAGGAAAACAAAAGGGGGTTTAAGATCAGCAGCTTTAGAAAAGCACAGGCTTAGTCTCTGGCTGCATAAATAGTTGCAGGGAGATTATTAGCTTAAAAGTGAAGAGCAGCTCAGCCTAAGTGCAAGGTCTTTGATAGATTGGCTCAGACTAGAAGGCAAAAATGTTATTGCAGATTTTTGAAAGCAAGATGCCAAATTTCCCAAAGAACTTGGCCTGAGGGGGGTAAAAAGACACAAACCAAACTGATACATGTAATAAACGAGGAACCATTTGATTCTGGGAAGTGTTGAAAACCCCTGCCTGCCCCAAAGTGCCAAAAGCACTGAACACAGACTAAAGGTCGGGTCAGTGCTTCATAAAAACATGACACTACTCAGAGTTCAGTCCAGAGATGAAAACCAGTAAAATGAGCTCAGACATTGCCAAATAGCCAGTAATGCCTATTTTTTGCCTCAGGATGGGGGTGGCCAATATGATGTGTTAGAGACACACTTGGGTCCTTGCAAGGAGCTTCTGGGGGGGGTGCCATGCAGCTTGTGAATGGCCACTGACACACACCTCGTGTGCTTTACAGGGGCCCAAGGGAGACAAAGGCAGCCGTGGGGAAATGGTAAGTGCTGGTCCCACCCCTGGGTGCCCCTAAGAGGGTCCCTCACTTTGAGCAACCTGGAGTCACATCAGGCTCTGCTGCAACTGCAGGATGGTGGGATCAGTCTCCCACAAGGACAAGACACTCATGATGTACATGTTTGCACATAAATGACACTCTGCTGTTAAAGGTGCCATTTCCTTAACCTGATAACACTTTACTGTGTTGTCCATGGGACTGCGGTGTCTCCAGGAACAAACTGCAGTGAGTTGCACGCAAAAAGCCTCAGGCTTTTTGGGGCACAGGACCTGCCTACAAAGCAGCATTGTCTGGGTGCAGCACTACAGTGGGAGGAGCAATGCCAGGGCATGTTCTCACCTTCTGCTCTTCCCTGACCCTTCCTATAGGGGCTTTGGTGGACTTTCACACCTTCTTGTAGCTCCTTGGTGTTCTGGTCATGCAAGCAATGGGTGGGACACTCTGGATAGGTGCTGTTCATCCTCCTTGTTACCCAAAACACAGCTGCTCTCCAGTTGCTTCCTGTAGCCACCTCCACGGGCGCAGTAAAGGACACTGTTCTGGCAGGAACCTGCATCCCAGAGTGAGCATTCACTGGTGCCAGGGCCATCTGCATCTTCTACAATTACCTCTCTGCTGTTGGAGCTCCCCTGTCCCTCCAGTGCATCATCCAGTCCTTGCACAGGCACCTTGGGAACACACACGGGTATACAGGGAAATTTGGGTTAGTAATGAGAATCTTCTGACAGCTTCTGCCTTATTTTTTTCTTTCCTCTGCAGGGTCTGCAAGGTCCAAGGGTAAGTATTTGCCATCACTTTTTCTAAAATTGATATCTTGTATTTAAATAAAACATTTGCTTTTAGCTAATGTAAAGCTGCAGGGTGAGTAATTGAGCACACAGGGAATGTGATGAGTACCTGGGGATGTGGAATGAATGGCAGCCAAGGAGCGGGAAGGGCTGAGAACAAGGGAGGCAGTAGGAATGGGCCAGATGAACACAGATGCACCCAGAGCTGGGATATGGGCAAAATGGGGCCAGCTCATGTCTCCTGAAGGGTCTGAGGGAGAAGCTGCTGTGAGATGTCAAAAATCCAGAGGATTTTAGCTGGGAATATATTCCTTCTGATGACAACCATGAGGAATGGAAATACAAACTGGAGATATTTCACTAACTGATGCCACTCTGTCTTTAGGGTCCCCCAGGCCCACGAGGACACCCTGGCCCTCCGGTAGGTACATGTGGAAAGAGTTCAAAGACATTATTGAAACAAGCTAAAATTATTGCCATGATACTCTCCAGGGGGACTGTTCACTCACTGGAAATTATAGCTTAGCCCCATTCCTCATATGCAAAACTGTGTGTGTGTGAATAGACTAGTGTTTCTTGTGCTTTGCTCCAAACCATCCCAAAGTGTTTTATAGAGACAGCATTGTTGCTTCTTTCACTCCTCTGCACTGTGGGGCTCCAGGGGAGCAAGGATTTCAAAAGGCCATGACTGAATATCTGTGCAATAATGCACAGATAATCAGCTTTCTGCTGATGTCTCTTTTTTGCTTCAATTTCCAGGGACCACCAGGCATTCCAGCCTCATTTGTAAGTTGCTATTTTCTTTATGTTTGTTAACTTAAGTCTGCAGAGCCAAGGTGCTGCTGGGGCATTCCAAAAGAACTGCTGGGACCCTGAAGACAAACTCAGGTCCAGCAGGAACTGCTTTGTTGGCAGAGTAATGCTCGAATTGCAGCCTTAGATTGAGAAGTGTTTGTTTGTATCAGAGCATGTCCAGCTTCTGACAATCTCAGTGACCATCTTTTTTCACTCCACACTAGCAGCAGGACAGCTTTGGGGCAGCTTTCCAGACACTGATTGACTCGAATACCGCACTCAAGACAGAGGTACAAGTGAATTTTTAAACTCTGCTTTTTGCTGGAGCTTGGGAACAGTCATAGTGATGCTTTCTGTGTGCTTGAAGTTTATACACACAAAGCTCTGATTTGTCACTGTTCTTATGGAATATCTGGAGTTAATGCATACAAAGGTCCAGCTAAAGGATACAGTTCTGTTGTGTCACTCCTCGGTGAATCTTCAGACTTCCTGTCTTTGCCATCATGACTTTGCCAGCCCTTCAGCGATGTTCTGCTTAAGACAATGCTAGGGCTGTATCTCACTGGATCCCAGCCAGCACAGCCTGTCTCTGACTCTCTGATTTCCCCGCAGATGATGCAGAAACCCTTGTCATTACAGCACCTTATGCCCCCAGGATACCCCTGATTTCCCCTCCTTTTCTCTCCAGGGTTACCAACATCCAGACCTTCTCATGCTGGACCATGGAGGGGAGATCTTTAAGACTCTACACTACCTCAGCAATCTCATTCAGAGCATTAAAAGACCCCTGGGAACAAAGGAAAACCCTGCACGCATCTGCCGAGACCTCATGAACTGTGAACAGAAGATGAACGATGGTAGGAAACTCTGAGTGTGCAAAGGCTGCATCCTCCACAGAGCCATTGCACATGGTCTTCTTCCCTGAGACCAGTCATGCAAAAAACTGCCCTTTGCTCATTCACGGAAAAGATTAAGTGTGCTTTTTAATCCCCAAATCCTCATTTCCTCAGGTACCTACTGGATTGACCCAAATCTTGGCTGTTCCTCAGACACCATCCAGGTCATCTGCAACTTCACCAATGGTGGGCAGACGTGTCTCAGCCCCATCACTGTCTCCAAGGTAGGCACAGCTCAACCCCAGTGTGGCATTTCCCATACTGCTGCCAGGGGTATGTTTTTCCAGTACATTGGATGGTGACCGCAATGGCACAGCACACAGATTTCTCCTCAAGGCAGAGTTAGTGCAGCTGCAATGTTTGGAACTGCTCTCATGAGTTAAAAGACACACGTAAGAATCTTATTGACTCTTGTCAAGACAAAGCCACACGTTCCAGTGATGTTTAATGAACGCATAACCTTTACAAGACAAGTAGTTTTGCAAACAGGCTGCTCCCAAATCCTTTGTTGAATTAAGTTATGTTCAGGTCACTCTCTCATTTTGTTTTCTGACACCTGAAAGGTGAGGTCAGCTTAAATATACAAGTTTCCAGTGAAGTTAATGCTACAGGATTTTTCTTGAGGAAACACCTGCACCAAAAATACAAATAACAATATCTGGGTTCATTTGCAGATGAACCGGCACCTGCTGCTTTGCAGAAGTGTGTATTGAATTCAAACTTTACATTGTTCTCCTCCTGCTTAAGGGCCTCCCCCCGTTTGTTCTGCAAATTGAAGGACAGACTGAAAACTTTCCAAACTGATTTGTCATCTGGTTCTTATGCCAGATCCAGCTCTGGACACCTGTGCAGACTGAATCAAAGGACACGGGAGCACTTTTGCTGCCCCATTTTCACTAACCCTGCCACCAGCACCCCCAGCCCCTCTGCAGGGCACCCCTAACCTCTCTGTCACCTTCACAGCTGGATTTTGACATCGGTAGAGTCCAGATGAACTTCCTCCGCCTGCTGAGCTCTGAGGTGGTGCAGCACATCACCATCCACTGCCTGAACACCTCCGTCTGGCGGGAAGGCTCCTCCGAGAAACCCTCGGAAAAAGCCGTGCGCTTCAGGGCCTGGAACGGGCAGATGTTTGAGGCAGGGGGGCAGCTCAGGCCAGAAGTGGCAGCTGATGATTGCAAGGTACGTTGCTCCAAGAGAGAAAAGGTGGAGAGAAATGAGAGGCTGAGCCCATTCAGGGCACACAAGAAGGCTTGAGTTATGCCTGTGCTGGTTATTCTACAAAGAAAAGAAAATGGGGGGAAGGATTGAGTTTACCTGTTCACCACTAATTTTCCAGCCCAGGAATGTTATAGCACAGGATGCTATAGCAGCTTCTGTGAAGTAGGTGGACTTCAGATAGAAAGCAAAAAATTGAATGTGATGCGTAGCAACAGCTAAATGGCAGAACGAGGGGATTGGCCACACTAAATGGCAGAAGAAGGAATGGCCACCCATGGGTAGTGGCCACGGCTCTTTGTTGATGCCACACGGAGTCAGGAGCAATAGGGCTGCATTCAGGCTCATTGAATTAGGAGTTCGTGTTGGTGATACCATCCATGATCTGTTTTCATCAACCTGATAAAGGGTTCCCCAAAATACTCTCTAAACTCCACCCCCTTGCTCAGTGCACAAGACTGCTTTGTTTTTTCCTAAATGCATTCCTTTTCAGCAGGATTCACCTCCCATTCATCAGCTTGTTCTCTGTCCCCCCTCCCTGCACAGATCAAGGACGGACGCTGGCATCGGACCCTCTTTTCGTTTCGGACACAGGACCCTCAGCAGCTGCCAATTGTCAACATCTACAACCTTCCCCCATCCGAGCCAGGAAAGCAATATCACCTCGAGGTCGGCCCTGTCTGCTTCCTTTGAACCAAGCTTTGGAAACCGGGCTCCGAGGCTCCGACCCCACGGCTGGCCTGTCCTCACACAGGCTCTCCCACCTCTCTGCAGCAAGGACAGCTGGGCTGTACGTTTTGGGTCAACTCTTGCTCTAGCCTTTGGCCCAAGGTCTCAAAGAACCCGTGATCTACTGAACTCAGCCGATTGTCGAAAGGAGGAAGAACAAGGACGTAGGGGAAGCGGGTGTCAGTCAGGACGTGAGCAGTGAAAAGGGATCAGGGGACTGGATGTGGCAGTTCCACACACAAAGATTTTTCCATGACCAAAGAAAACATTGAGAAGAAACCTCAAGCGACTTGCAGCGTGTGGGGTTTTTTTTGTTGCTTCCCCCACCCCTGCCCATTTTGTCTGGTTCCTGAGTTACCAAATGTTCTTTCCATTGAAAAATAATTAAAAAAATAGAGCTTCCCTCTCAGAGCTTGTCACCTTCTGGACGGCCACGTGCTGCATCAGGTCTCCCAGGCGGAGCTGCAAGTTGAATCTGGCTGCTCTGTGTACAGGAAGCATTTTGATGTGCAATATTAGAAGAAAAAAAATATATATATTATATTATTTAAAGCAAAAAGGAAAAAAAAAAAAAGCTAAGTTCCTCCTTCCATGTGTTTAATCAACATCCCCTCTCAGGCATGGTGTTGGGGTAGGGGAGAGTCCTGAAGCCAAGAGGAAGGAATGGAAGGAGGAGAGGGGAAGAGATTGGTGCTAAAAGAGAGAGAGAGAGAGAGAGAGAGAGAGAGGATGGGCTCGTCTGATTTGTTTCTACCTCTCACTGTGAAATCTCTGGTGCTCTTAAAAAAGTGTGTTATTTTATATATATGACTTTAAACTATTTAAGGTTGTGAAGGTGCTACAGTGTCTTGCCACAGACCCCAAAAAAAAAGCCCCATAGGATCATCTCTCTCTGGGAAGAGAGGTGGTTACTGTCCACAGCTAAATCAGAGAAACAGCCACCTTAAAAGGGATCCTTTAGTGGCCGTGGATGTTCAATCACATGTGACAATTCCCACCACATCCAAAATCACCTACAGGGTATTTTAGAAGCAAATTTGGTTTTTTATTATTTTCTGTTCATCAGCACTTCACTGCTTTGGGAGGGGAGTGAGTGACACAGCTCATCTGGAAGTGTTGAGTCTCCGAGAGCTATTTTCTAGTCAGTTGTCGTGTAACTAGTTGGTCTGTAGCTGCACCGGCCACGTGTCTGTGCTGGCTGCAACTCCCTGGGCTAAGCTCATATTTAAACCCAGCTCTACAACCCTTCCCTCAGCCCCTCTATCAAGACTGACATGATGGTACCTTGTTTCAGAACCCAGCTGGGCTTGGAAGGGTTTTGTTTTGTTAAGTTTTGTAGAAATTTAGTCTCTATATGTAAATTTGGAGGATTTTTTTTAAAGAGAATAATTATGGTAATCTTTAATTCTATATAAGGAATAATATTGATGTAATCAGAGTTGTACTGTATCAGAAACTCTTCAGTGCCTGTTTGGAGTTTTCATGTCTTATGTGGACTATGGATTTTATTTTTTGAGGAAAAAAAATTATCTGTGAGTCTCTCTTTGTGTATTCTTTTTTTTATTTTTTTTTTTTACTACTGCCTGCTGATTGGTTTCCAACAACCATCAGGAAAGGTTAACAGGATCTATCCCAAATACCTCGCCCTCCACGCAGCCCCTGCCATAAATACCTCACCCCCAGGCCAAAATCACCACCACCCATCGCTCGCTGCTTCCCTGCACACCCCCCACACTCCAGGTTTCTCCATCTCTCATCCCTCACCATAAGTTTTGTGTTTTCCCAAGGCTGCAGTTATTGTTTGCTCTCATTAAGCTTTTTCCTTTCTCCTTTTTTTTTTTTTTACTTTGGACTTTAAATAAATATTTAAAACTGAGGCAATGAAATGAGACTGAAATGGTTTTTTTGCTTCTTCATAGGAAACCAAGTGGGCAAAAGATGCAGAAATATCCCATTTCTCAGGGCTGACAATGTTGGTGTGACAGCCCTGGTTCATCCCAGGGATCCAAGCAGCCAAATCCACACCCCAAGCCCTTCTGTGACCTGCCCAACCCTCAGCACGATGCTAAATGCACAACAAGGTTGGGATCCTGCTCTGCATCACCCCACCACTCCCTGCTTCATCCATGTCCCTATCCTGACACAGTGTCAGGGAGCAAAAAGGAAAGAAAAAGAAGAGGGGGGG
>VXBA01000881.1:2094556-2132330 GCA_013399895.1 Serilophus lunatus | reverse complement strand
GGGGGGGGGGGGGAAGAGAGAAGCAAAAAAACAGGTGGAAAACTGGAGGGGAAAAGTAGGAGAGGGAAAACTATATAAGAGAAATAAACAACTATAAGGGAAACTAAGGGCAAGGGGGGAAAGAGGACAGAAGAGGGAAATGGGCAAAGAGGGGACAAAAAGAGAGGGAGGAAAAGGGGGTGGGGAGGGAAAAACCCAGTTGTGCTGCACCATGGACACTGCCTTGACTGTTCCTGGTTGCATCAGGGGTAGCGGGAAAGAGCTGAGCCATGTTTGCTCACCCAGTGCTGTGCCCTTTCCCAGCAGTGCTGCAACACCCCAGGGCAAAATGAGGTGCTAGGTAATGACACCAGGTCACACTTGGCACTAAAATCCATTTGGATTGGGGCTGACTGTCTCTCACATGAGCCACCAGTCCTGAACTGCACTGTGGGCAAGGCAAAAACAAACACATTTAATAAATCAATGACTGCACTTAATTATGAGGCCAACATTAGAGGAGCTCTAAGGCACTGCTAAATGGGGAGAGTCTACATTTGAAGAAGTTGTTATTTATCTTGTTAAAAGCCTGAGCCCACTGCACTGATGGGTCCCCTGCCTCACATCCAAGGCCCCTTCCCCACAGAATTCCCCATGACATCTGGTCTAGAGAGCACACATGAACTCTCAGTCCAGCCTCGTGCCCTGGCAGGGAGCGAGCCTGGTGCAGGCTGGTTTATTTGCCCTGTGGAAGGAAGCCATGTCCAGGTACCCTCAGTGCCCCCAAGGCCTCCAAACACACCTGGAGCTGCCAAGCTCTTTGCCAAGCACCTGCAAAATTAATTGCAGTTTCCAAGAACAAAAGCCTGCACTGGTGAAGCGTTAGGTTGGTGGGTTCTTTTCATCATTTTCTGCTGCGGAAATCCAGTATTTTGTAAGTGGAGTTTCCTCCACCTGCTATTGCTTCATGCCTGAGCAAACAGCCCAGAAGCAGAACAAGAACATTGGTGCTGGGGATGTCCAGCATTGCTGGCAGCTGTATAAAAGGGACAGAGCAACAGCCTGGCAGAGCAGGAGCACCCTCCTGGCCAGCCAAGAAGATGCTGGCCACCCTCACCCTCCTCCTGGGGCTGCCCCTCGCCCTCACCACCAGCCCCCCCCGCTGCACTCCGCTCATCCCCATCACCTTCGACAACACCACCATCCCCAGGGTAAGACCTGTCCTCATCTGAGGCACCCATCCTCTCCTTTCCTATCAGCATTCCTAGCCCCTCAGGTCCAGGAAGAGGTTATGGACCCCATCAGCTCTATGCTTATCTCATAGGCTGTCCATGCTGTTCTTCCTAAAAACAAATCCAGACTGCTCTGCAGGAGTAGAGGGAAGGGGTGAAGCCTTGCAGCTCTTCACCCATTATCTTATGAGTAGGCAATCTGGGGGACTTCTGCTTCCATCTCTCGAAGCAAACCAGGCTGGGCAGCATCATCCCAGTGTCTCACCACTCTATTTTAAGTCCTTCAAATGATAGTGACTCGGGTTAAGAGTCTCCATCTGCAAACTCTTCACTGTATAAACAGTATTGAGTCCCTTGGGAGTGTTTAATGGGAGGAAAGCAATGAGAGCTGGGCATGGAGCAGGAGGGACATCACTGCAGAAAGAACAGGCTGTCATGGAAGCTGGAGCAGTTCCTTAGCAGAGAAGGACAAAACTCAGGGGGATAAAACCCCTCATTCAGCCCAGATCCCGCCTGGCATGGTCACCTACCAGGGGTCTGTGTTGTGGTGGGATGGCAGGACACAGTATCTGCTTTCACTTAAGGGGTGCCCATGGGTGAACCTGTCATGGCTCCTCCAACCTTCCCCACTCCTCTCCCCTCTGCAGCTCCTGGGACAATGGTTCTACATCGTCAGTGCCTCCAGGTATCTCCCTCATGTGGAAGAGATGAAAGGGATAAAATATGCAGCTTTTTCCTTCTCTCTCGGTGACCACGAGGACGAGCTGAACGTCACTGAAGTCTTGAGACTGTAAGGGCAGGGATTCACCCCTTCACCCAGCTCCTCTGCCCCCAGGGGTGTTTCCAATGGTGCCATTCTCTGGGCTGATACACCCCCACAAATTTGGGGCTGGAGAGAAGCTCTGCCATATTTATTTAAGCTCTGCAGTCCAGCTCAAGTTCCAAACCCCTTGGGCTTGGCTGGGGCAGTCTCAGGGGTATTTGCTCCATCTGACCTCTCTGCCCTGCAGGAATGAGACGTGTGTGGTGAAGGAGAACGGCAAGATCCAGGTCTTCCATCAGAACTCCACCATGGTGTACGGTAAGGCCCCAGTCTGGGATGGGATGACATTGCCACACTTTGGACCCTTTCACTTCTGCCCCCCAGTTTTTTGCACCCTGAGCCCTTTTACATCCAAAATTATATCTGGAGGTTGGGGGAGGAAATTTCTTCCACCTCACACAATGAGTACAGCAGTGCTGTGGGACCAGACTGGTCCCCACTGGGATGAGGCTCAAGAGTAAAAGGAGACAAGCAGCCCCTGCCAGCTCTGCCCAGGGGGAGCCCCACCACAAGATGATCCCACTCTCTCCGTGCCTTCCAGACAATGGTAACCAGGCGCCTTCCATGGCCAATGTGATACCAAGTGACAACGACCTGCTGATCCTGAACCACATCAACATCAGCTCCCCGAGTCTGAGCCTGTCAGGTGAGTGGATGCTGCCTGGATTCGCGGGGCACAGCCCTGCCTGGGGACAAATCAAGGGGCACAGGCACCCCCAGCCCTCACAGGCAGGGCAAAAAGCCCCTTTTCCACCAATACAGAGAGGGAAAAGATGAGGGCAGGCAGGCAGTGAACTCCCCATCTGCACTATGGGGACCACCCAGGAACAAAGTACCCCAAAACTTCCTTTTTTCTCCACCTTCTCCATTTCTCTGACAGCACGGACACCCAATGTGAGCAAGGAGCAAATGGAAGAGTTCAGAGCCCACATGCACTGCCTGGGCTTCACCAAAGAGGAGATGTTCTACAGTTCCCCAAAGGTACAAACCCCTCCCCAGGGCGAGGGAGACCCAGGACAGCTTCTGCTTCCAATTGGGATGGGGTTCCAAGGGGAATGGAAGTCTGGTTCTCTACCATAGCTTCCCTTCTGTGCATCCCCTCTGCTCCCTAAGCATCCACCCTGGCCATTTCTAGTGGCTTTGGGGTGAGGGGCCACCAACAGCCACTCTCTCTTCTCCCATAGGATGCCTGTCCCCTGCCTGGAGAGAAAACAGGTGAAGGAGATGCAGATCCACAGCTGGGGTAACCCCCATGGACCAGGTCAGCTGCTCCATCGCCATCGTCCGACAGCCCCATCTGGGCTCAGCACAACAAGCTTTGGTTTTAGCTCCTGGAGTAAACACCCAGTTTCACTGCTCTCACTTGGACCCGAAATAAACCCATGTGTTACAACCAATAGCTGCTCCTGCTTCACCCTCTCTGGGACTGTGTGCAGGACCCCTCCTACCTGCCCTGCCCTGCCCACGGTGCTGCATCCCCAAAGCCCCAGACAAAACCCAAACAGGGCTGAGCGTGGCAGTGAGCACAGAGATGAACATCTCTCACACCAGCCCTGTGGTGTCAGGGCACCCTCTCAGTCTCAGGACATTGGAATGTGAGCACACAGGGAGACAGACACACAACCTGCCAACCCCCTCAAGTCTCCTCCACCACGACACTTTGCACCTGAAGGTCCCACTCTCAATTTTCAAGCCAAATCCCACGAGACCGTGTCTGCTACAGGGGCTTATTCAAGGGTCACAGCGGGGCGCGGTGACAAGGGGTGACATCACGCCTCTCCCGACTGTCTCTGAGCAAGGGAAAGGGGAGAGGATGGGGCAAACCATCACCCAGGGCCAGCCCAAGGGATTCAGGAAGGCTTCACTACCAGAGAGGAAAAGATTAACAGAAATACCACCAGAGAAGCAAATCCTGCCCTGTCTGGTGGCACAGGAGCTGTTGCGGGATGGAGGCAGGTCAGGAAGCTGCCACAGATGTGTGCAGCAGGACAGGGGTGACCTCGTGGGGCCCATCAGCCTCGTTTTTACGGCTGGTTTTGTCAAGGACGGGAAAAACGCCTTCCCTTCTCTTTGAACTCCCCCTGGGCTTTGCCCGAGATGGGCGGGGGGCTGCACGGTACCTCATCAGCAGAGCAAGGAGTAACTACAGCGGCATTTGGGGGAGGGGGGAAAATGGGCAAATTTACGGCAGATTTAAGTTTTAAATACAGCAACTGCATCGCTCCCACCCCGAACAGCCCACACGTGCCAACGCCCCCTGGCAGAGGCCGGGGCGGGCACCGGGCACGTGGCTCTTGGCTGGACACGGATGCCAAACGTGCTGGTTGCATCACGAGTGCAGAGCCGGCGGCTCTGGGCGCATCCTGTCCCCTCCCAGCCGGGCTGCGAGAGCCAAATGCCAAGCGAGCACAGCCGTGTGTGGATCCGCCTGCCCGTCCGTCCGTCCGTGCGCGGGTCAGGAGCCATGGCCGTGGCCGTAATGACCCTCTGCCTCACGGTGCTCCTGCCCGTGGCCGCCTTCCCCTGCGGAATCCTGCGCCCGGACAACACCACGGCCTCAAAGGTAGGAGGGACTCGAGCCCTGGGGGGATGCCCCACTCCTACAAAGGGTTTGTGGGTGCTCTGCTAAGCCCCGCTGTCCCTTGGGAGAGGGGGAACCCTCACTCTGACCCCACAGCACATCCCCTAAGGCGCCCTCGGCAAAACACCCGCACCAAGTGGGAAACGTTTGCTTTGCAGAACACCTCGCTTTCTCGTGGTACCCCGGCAAGTCCCAACAGCGGCCTCAAAACAAAGGGGGTGGCTGCGTATTTTTTGGTGCAAACCCCCCACAGCAGCGCCGGGCTGCCCTGACCCTGCTGCAGCACCCAGGGCACCCACAGCTGGTGCCAGCACCTTTCCCAATCCCCACGTTCAGCTTTTTCCTTCCCCCCAACCGGTGCATTTTCATAGGCTTAATCTTGCTGCTGCCAAAGTGTTGCAAGAGGGAGAACTAGCAGAGAGGGAGCAATTTTGCCCCCGGGAAGGTGGAAATCTCCCCCCCTCCCGCCGAAATGCTCCAGCTCTCACCACTCTGCCCCTCTCTCCCCACAGTTACTGGGGACGTGGCTGTACGTGGCCGGGGCTCCCCAGTTCCCCCCGCACCTCCTGGAGTTGCTGCTCGTCGATCACGGCTACCTGCTGGTGGAGCCCAGCACTGACGGGCAGGAGCTGCTCATCACCCACTACGTGGCAGCGTAAGATGCGGCCCCCGGGGCTCTGCCCCATCCCATCCCCTCCCCTCCCTTCTGCTGCAGCCCCCAGAGCCTTTCAGCACAAGATAAAAGCACGGTTCCAGATGGATTTCTGCAAAAAAGAGTCTCTCTCTTGGCTGCTCTGTGTGACCTCTCCCTCGCCCACTTTATTTATTTATTTCAACAGCCCCCAAGTTCAGACAAATTTTGCAGGGCGTCGAGTCTAACAGGCACCAAGCCCTTCAGGCAAGGAGGATTCAGGCAAGGGGAAGACCTTTCCAGAAGTCCCTGTGCTGCAGCCACTGACTCTGCTGGGCACCCAAAGCTGTCTCCACTGCAGGGTCAGACTTTCAGGATGTTTTCTGTGCCAACACAGGCAGTTCTTTGAGGTTTCATTTATTTCAGGGTAGGAAATGTCTCACCACTAAGGAGCCGGGGGGAGGGGGGGGGCAAGAGCAAGGCTGAGACCACAAGCTGCCACTGGAGTTCAGACAAATGCTCGGGAGAAATGCCTTAATTTTAACAGTGAGACCAATTAACCCTGCAGGGGAGGTGCCCGGTGTGAGGTCAGGACAAGGGCTCGGGTTTTTTTGGTTGTTTCCAGCCCATGACATCACCCTGTGCCCCTCTCTCTCTCTCCCCAGGGGGAACCAATGTGTCACCAACAACCTCAGCTACTTTGAAATCACTGCCGGTAACAGCACGCTGGTGAAGCAAGGTGAGCAGCACCAGAGGGGTATCACCCAGCCTGAGGGTTTTTTTGTGTGGGTTGAGGCACACAAAGGACTCATATCCGTGTTTTACATCATCTGATTCATTTTATTCCTGGGTCACTTCACCTGTTTGAAGCTTCATTGGGCTCCAAACGGCTCTCCAGACCTGAGGGCACCCCAGGGATTGTGGCCCTCCCATCCACCCACACTAAACCCCCACGGGGCAATGCTGTACCAGGAACAAACTCTCTACTATCCCTGCAGGAGAACCATCTTGTTTTTCAAGTTATTTCACAATCCCTCGGGGAAAGGAGGAAACATTCATGGCAGGTTTCAGTGAATTAATGAAGCCTCTCATTCTGAATTGCTTCCTCCTTGCTAAGGAAATGGGATGAGCCATTTGAGGTGGGAACTGCAAGCCCCTGGGTTACACTTTGCACTGACCCAGCCACAACAGCACTGCTGTGAGCAAGGGGCACTTTCTCCAGTTTTTGCAGACCCCCAAGCTGCAAGGTCAGACACTTGGAGTTGGGCATTCCTCTCATAACCCAAGTCCCCACATTCCACACCATCCAGCACATCCCAACAGCAGGACAAGGGCTGGGTGACTTTGACTCCTTCACACTCCAGCCCCATGTTTAAGAAATACAGTTCAAATAAACCAAGAGATGAACAAGTCAACCCATGTCAGGACTTTTGTCCTCACCTGCTGCTGAGGGCTGGATCCTGGGGGCCTGGGGGCTACTGGCCTTGCCCTCACCTGGGCTGGGGTTTATTGTTGCTACAGCACTGAAAATCTGAATATTGTGTTTATTCCCAATCCTGATGCTGTTCTCACCAAGCCAAGACCAATCAAACCCTGGGGATGTTGATGAACCTCAGCTCTGAAGACCTTTTGCTCATCCAGTACCAAATGCAGAGGGAAAGGACATATTCGGGACTGTATCTCTATGGTATGCAAACTCCATCCTAAAGTAACTTAAACCTGTCATAGGACACCAAAACACAAACATAAAATTATCAACTAAAGCCACACAGCAACTTGGTTTCACCAACAGTCAGTGACCAACACTCCAGGGATCACAGGAGCATTTACAGACTCCATCAAACACCACATCTCTTGGCAGAGTAGAAAGAACAAGTTAAAGACCAAACACACACCATAAATACTCAAAGAACAGGAAGCAAATCCAATTCAGCATTGATATCATTGTAAAATCTCAATATTTGCAAGCCAACCATGATGTTTCAGTACTTAATTCCCAAAGCAGGGCATGTGATTTGCAGTGCCTGCTCAAGCAAAGCCAATCAGATCTACCCACAACTCCACAAAGGAGTTTTAGACCCTGATAAGGCTCCACACTGCCCTGCCAGGCAGCAAAGCAGTTGCTTAAGAGATTTTGAAGACACATGTAACAAACTGCCTGAATACTCAGCCTCGGTCCCTCCCAACACCCCAGGAGTATCAGACTGTCCTGCAACTCCTTAAAACAGACAGAACTGGGGCTGTTTGAGGAGAGGGTTAAAAAAAAAGCAATGCCAGAAGTTGGTTTTGTTCAGGTGTGTTCACCATGGGGGTAAGAGACCCCTGCAGAAACCACATCCACAGCAAGCAGTGGTGGGGAAGGGAGGCACCAAGGGCCATCCTAAGGCCACCCTATTTAATACCTGGCAAACATTTCTCCTCTTCCAGCCCGGAACCTGAGCGTGAGCACAGCCGACCGGGAGGAATTCGAGCACCACGCCGAGTGCCTGGGGCTGGGGGAAGAGGAGATCATTTATGCACCCTGGAAAACGGTTTGTGGGTGGGGTGCTCGTGGGTGGTGGGTAGAGCCACGGCAGCCCCCATTTAGGACAGGGGTGCAAGACCTCAGGCTGCTCCTCCAGCTACCAGACTGGGGTCGTGGAGAGGCATTTTTGAGGTGGTGGAAATGATTAAATAGATGCAGGTTTGTTTCATTGCAGGTTTAAAGCAACACAACTCCCTCCCTGGCAGGCATGTGATTCCCCAAAGCAAATACCTGCACCCACATCTCCAGGGAAACCTGTGAACTGCCTCCCACTGCTGGGAGGGAAATGGCTGTACCGAGGGATTTTTGGCCTGGAATTGCTCATTTTGCCTTGAAATGCCTCAGTTTTCCCCCTAAGACAGAGACCAGCTGCCCCCAGGAGCTGCAGCAAGAGGCAGGAGGTGCCAGCGCTGCAGGGATTTTTTTCCTTTAGGTTTTCCACCAAAATATTAACCAGACCCAGCCCTCGACTCTGCCACCTGATTTAGGATATTTCATCCTGCAAAGGACCCAGTCCCCAAATAATCAGCTTGATGGTGCTTCCTTTGCAAAGTGAAGGTGAAAAACATCCTACCTTTTGGTGTTCCACTCTGGCCATCTGCTCACCCACCTCAGGAGACTCTGAGCTTTCAGAAGTGCCCAAACCCCACACCAAACAGCCAGGCAGGACCCAACATTGTCCCCAACACCTGTCCAGCCTCAAGATGTTTCTTTTAAAGNGTTCAGGGGAACTGGGGACAAAGACAGAGGCAAAGAGTGAAAACCTTATGGTGTGACTGGGGTTGGGTGAGGTCTCCTTTCCCATTTAGGCAAAAAGCAGCACCTGGGAGGCAGAGCCCAGCTCCCCCACACTGATCACAGGCAGCTGTGGACTGGGGGTTGCAGAGGCAACTGGGTCTCACCTAAATTTGAACGAGGTGAATGAAGGTTAGAGAAAGACTAAGTGAATGGAATAAGCCAGTACTGTCTGTCCTCACAAGCTCTGGTGTAATTGCTGATGGCAGAAAAGGGTTTTGTCCCTGGTCAAGGTAGGACACTGCACCCAAGGAGTGAAAAACGATTAAACAAACACAGAAGAGATTTGAGGGACCTTTGTCTTTGTGTTGAAGTGCATGGACATGAACAGAGCACCAGACTCCCATACCCATGTCAGCCCAGGCATTAGCAGAATTTTACCCATGGTGAGTGCCTGGGCAGCACAAACGTTTTACTTATTTCCCCAAAAGTTTGAGTCCTCCTTTCCCTCAGCACACACTGACTGAGCCCCCAGTGTAGCACAGCTTTGTCCCAGAAACTTGGTTTCTTTTTTCCAGCACAAGCCTGGAAACAAGCACCAGCAGCACTTGGGTGAGCAGTGCCTGTGCCTGGGGCAGCCCAGAGCTTCTTTAGCCCCTCTTAGACTTATAATCAGCTAAAAAGGGAAATGACAATGCTTCTTTCTTCAGTAAATTATCACTTGCTGGTGCCTTGGAAGATCACTTACCCCATTATTGTTGTTTTGACAGGACCTGTGTCAAAAGGAAATAGAAAAAGAGAACAGCCCACACAGGGAGCCCATGGCTGCAGTCACAGCATCACCTTCTCCAGGTACCCCCTGGCCTGGAAACGTGGAAAACTGACCCCACACTAGACAATAAATGCTTTCGTCAAATTCCATGCATTTTGTTACCAAGCTGTGGGAGAGCAGAGGGTTCTGAAGAGGTCAGAAGTGGAGCTTGCAAAAAGAAATTGAACATCCAGTTCACCTTGTTTCATTCAGCTAGGAATTGGGAAGAATCCTCCTAGAGCTTCACACCAAGCTAGGAAGAGAGCTCTGCTAGAAAAGCAACATTGAAATAGAGCAGTAAGAGAGGCCAACCAGGAGAGGGCAATCATTATCTATGTTAAATGAGCGTGCCAAGCACTTGAGAGTAACTGGGATCTACAGAAGGGTGGAAATTTAACTGTACATCCTGAGGAAGAGGGTGCTTAGCTAGAAGCAACACCCCAATTCTCTTAACAAGAGCTTGACTGCCAGGTAGCCCAGCTGAGGCAGGTGTTCCTGCCCCAAACCCTTTGGACTAGCCAAGTGCTCCCCAATAATGTCCATCCACAACATGGTTTGAACACAGCGTGACACTGGCAAATTATTCTCCTGCCAGATCGAGGGGGGTTGACCCAGCCCAGGTTGGATTTTCACTTTCCCAGAGAAAAAGGTCATTTTTCTCATTTCCAAGTAACTCAGCACCCTGGAGATGAGAAGGCCCAGGCGCCAAGACTGACATTCTCTCCGTGCCTCCTGTCCACCCCTGCACTTGTCCCTTATCCCACCCCCAGCCCTGAAGGGAGGGAGGGCAGCACCGTCACTGCATTTGTGGAAGTGGGGGAGTTTAACAAGAGACTGCTGTTGCTGTGTGTCTGGAGAATAATTCAGCCTCAGCTCTAAGCTAGTAATTAAGCACTGAAAATAACTCCCTTCCTTAAAAAGGAAGAAAATGAGAAAAGCTGGAGAGAAGGCAGCATGAGCGCTGCTCCTCCCACTGCAGCTCCAGGGGGCCTGGGCCCTGGCCCTGTCCAGCAGCCTTTACTGGGCAGTGTTTCAGTGTCAGGGTTTTGGACCAATTCCCATAGCAAAAATTAATTTTACAAGACGATGGAATCATTAGGGTTGGAAAACACCTCCAAAATCATCAGGTCTGACCTTTGACAGATCACCACCTTGTTAACTAGACCAGAGCACCAAGTGCCATGTCCAGTTGTTTCCTGAACAGTTCCAGGGATCGTGACTCCACCACCTCTCTGGGCAGCCCTTTCCAATGCCTGGCAACCCTTTCAGTGAATAAATTCTTCCTGATGTTCAATCTGAACCTCTACTGGCACAGCTTGAAGCTGTGTCCTCTTGTCCTTTCACTGGTTGCCTGGAAGAAGAGACCAACCCCCACCTGGCTACACTTTCCTTTCAGGTCCCCTCTGAGTCTCCTTTTCTCCAGGCTAAGAAATCAGCTGATTCCCTGGCCAGCCCTTGCTTCAGACATCTCTTTACCAGCTTGTGACATGAAACATAACCCCCCAGCTCAGGGGTAGGAGAGGCCAGGGGATGCTGGCAGCAGCCTTGAGCACTGTTATAACCCTCTCAGCTGACAGTGCTGGAAGGGCTGTGGCTCAGATTACAAGGACCCAGACTTTATGAGTAGATTTATAGCTGAATAAAAGCCTTGAATTACAGGAAATAAGGAACCAGCAAACTCAGTCTGGCCCCTGCAGCAGGTTTAGTTAACCAAATCAGAGGCCACTTGCACCAGCTCTGGCTCCTGAGTGACCTTCAAGGATAGCTCCTGGTAGGGTGGTTATTTAAGAAAAAGGAGCCTTTATTTGAAAACTCTGCAAGCCAGGTTCTTTCAAGGGGATAATTGTACCACAGAGCTTTCAGTTTTTCTGGGAAATTTACTTCTCCGAACAGTGTTCTGGATACTGCAGAAATGAGCAAAGTCCACTCAGACACAGGTAAACAGTGTCTGAACATCCCTGACTCATCCCCACCCGCATAAGCCTTGACCTTGCTGGCTTTGCCTTTAAGAATTCTGTCCTCCCAGGTCTTCAGAGGGAGAATCCTCCCCAGTGTCAGTGTCCTTGGTGGGAATTATTCCAGAAGGAGTCTGACCACAAACAGTATCAATAAACCACAGGGAAAGAAATGCAGACACAGAGTATCTCTTTAACAGACCTTTATTAGCAGACTGTTCCCTACATGAAGAATCCAAGTTAGATTTGCATTATAACAATTTGTGGTTACAGCTACAAAGATGGTTGTCATTTTGCATTGATTTTTGCATTCTGATATTCATATTCTCATTAGGCCACACTGGTAGGAAGGAGCCACTGCAGAATTTATGACAGGTCTCAGGAAGAGGGGGGTGGAAAAAAATCACTAATCCAGATTGGTTAGATTTCCTTGTGGCTGCTACTGACAGCACTGAGTTAAGGCAGAGCCTCACCTGGGAGACTCTCCAAGAACCACCAAAATCTGTCAGAAAAAAAAGCAGCTGTTGAGTGGTAGCAAATCCTTTTCCAATTTCACACACATCTCCAGTGTCCTGCTGCAGGGGCTGCTGATTCAGCCTCCAAAGCACAACTGCAGCAGCTCATGTCCAAGTGCAAGTTTCCTTCTGCCTTTCTGGAAATGTGTATTGTCTTTACTCCCTGAGATTTCTCTCCTCCCCCCTCACCTAAATATTCCCCAAGTCGCTCTTAATCAGTTGTTGTGACATCCAACATACACAGACCTTCTACTTCCCAACTTCAGCCATCCACCCAAAGCCTTTCAGCCGTGCACAGAGGCAATTCCAAACTAAGGCAAGCCTCACAGTGCACCCTCTCCCCAAGGTTCTGCTTCCTCACCTGCTCCCTTATCTCCTATGGCTTCTTGCTACAGAATTTCTCTGGGCTGAGGTCCTCCAGCAACAACCCCAGATGTGGGAAAGGCAGCTCAAGCCCCCAGGGAAGGTACATGAGTGACTTTAGCATCCCTCTCCATGACTCAGCTGTGTGATATAAGACAACTAATAGAGAACTTTTTAAAACAGGAGAAATATAAGCACAGTAACAATATTTAAACAAGTCTATAAAAATAGTCTGACATAACTCTGTTCAAATAAATACAAAATAAATATGCTTTAAGCAGTAAAACAGTGGAATGCAATGCTGGTCCATTTTGCCCAAAATGAAAAGTTGGATGAGGATCTCCCAGGCCTCAGAAGCCAGATCCTAGTAACTAAAGCAGCCCATAATGCAATCAGAGAAATTTTAAAGCCATCTCTTTCCCTTAGCCTTATGAAAAGCACCCTTTGAAAGACAAGCAAGTGCATCTTCAGGACTGAAAGCTCACCTCTCTCAGTGACAACCAGCCCCTCCTCCCTAACACCCCTTCCCACAGCAGACATTCCTGACTTGGGGCCTCCATCACACTAATGGAAACCTGAACATCAATCTACCAAGAGGTCTAAAGAGATAAATAGCAGCGTAGGCACAGGGTTTGGAAAAGGTCCACCAGCTCTCCTTGGCACCAGGCAGAATGGAATTGAGAGGTCCATGCAACGCTGCACAGGGGCTCTCGTGTCGTGCTGGGAGCACAACTGCACAGGAGCTGTGAAATACTGTGTTTGTTCACTAAAGCCATGCATCGAGGTGCCTGTCAGCCCAGGGCCCTCCTGCCTTCCCCTTTCCAAGCCCCTGCTGAGTATAAGACAAGCCAATCCTGGCATGCAAAGGATACAGGCATGCAGGCTCTAGTCTGCTGCTTCTGTTAGTAAGTGCATCTTGTTAGTGGGTTTATGAGACACACTTAAAACCTATAAAAAATAAATAATTCTAATTCTTCATCAGGCTGGCTTAAGCAACCTTCAGCCAGACTGGATAAACCACTGCCCACCAGCCCTCCAAACCAGTATAGTTCAAAATTACATTTCATGTCAAGTCTTGGAAGCAGAACATGAATGTCTCCTACCCAAAGGGATATTTGTAAACATTATAACAAGCCTGGTGCGGCAGCAGCTCCTACACAAGGTTTGTACAAATTTAAACAATGGGTAGGAAGTTAAACAACTGAATGGAAAAAGCAGCTCTCTGAATGGAAAAAGAAGCTCTTTCAGCAAGTCAGAAGGTGCTCATCTGTAGGCAGACAGCTCTGTACAGGCAACACGCTGAGGGCAGACCTGTAACCGAGATCTTTGCTACTCTGTCATACTGCTGGGAGCTGACCTCAGCAACTCCCGCCCTAAGATTCTCCCAGGAGTTCACCTCCTGGTCTCCCAAAGGCCCAACAAAAGGGACCACGTGATGGTTTATGTGGAGCTCTGAGTAGCAAGATGGCAAAGGACACCAGATCCTCCCCTACTCCTTACTGACTCACAAACAATCTGAGATTTCACAGCTTTGCTTAGTCAGCTTAGTGTCGACACATTCACAGAATGAGAGATGGCTTATACGTCTTGGGATTGCATCCCAAGATTTCAGAGTTCCAAGTCCTCAGCATCTCCTGGTCACCGTGAGTCCACACCCAGAGTCATCTTCAAGTTTTCATACACCACGTAGCTGATGCTTACGGCTGGGATCACCTTCATAAAGTTCGGTGCCAGACCCCGGTAAAGCCCAAACGCTCCCTCTGTCTTCAGGATGTGTTTGAACAGTCCCCTCATGGTCACTTCAGGAGCACCCTCCACTGAAGCTGTAACAGGAAAAGCCACAATAAATAAAGCAGCCTACCTGGGGGGAACACTTAAAGAGCAGCTCTGAGTCATGTGCTTCCAGATGTTCACGGAGCAAAAGCGTTTCACTGGGGAACTGCACCAACTTCTCCACCAGCCATGGCCGTGCCACACAGCACAGCTATTTTCTCAAACTGGCCTGCAGACACCCTTAGCCCAAAACTCCTAGTCTGAGCAAAAACAGAACTTCTGTCCTGGAGGTCCTCGGCCCCAGTTGTTGACGGACAGCACAAAGTCCACTGTTCCCCTGCAGCATCACAAACAGCCCACGACTCAGCCACGAAGGCCAGCTGTGGCTGTTGTTGCAATGTTTACACTACAGAACCTTTACCCTGCTCAGAAACCACAGCAGGAGTTCCCACTGTTCCAGAAAGTTCTCACCTTGGGCCTGCATGCGTGTCCTCACGAGAGCCAGTGGGTAACTGGCAAGTTGTCCACAGGTGCTGGAGATGGTGCCACAGGCCAGCAGAACAAACACCCCGGGGTCAGCACTGTTGACGGCATAGCGCTGCAACCAGGTGTTCTTTAGTGTCTGGAAGGAACAAGCCCAAACTTAGCAGTGAAGAGGCAATCAAAAGAATATCACATTTCACAAGAAATCTGGGGTCAAGGCCCAGAAAGCTACAAGCAAGCTCAACCAGAAGCACAGGGCTCCTCAACTCTTTTTGAGCTTCTGCGACTGTAGTGCCTGGGGAAAATCCCTTCTTTAATTTTCTGCTGCAGTTTTCTCACGAAGAAACAAGGCATCATGCACGATGTTGACTATGGTTTATGCAGCAGAATCATTGTGTTGGATTATATTTTAGGCTATTTTGGGTAAAAAATACATTTGTGCTCCATAAGGCTGATCAGGAAAGCTCTGACAAATTACTTGAAACTCCTGTAGTGACTGACAGGTTTGACAGTGATAAACCCACGCAAGCAGCACAGCCCTACAACAGTTTAACAGTACCATATAATGCATATAATATAATACAATAATTGTTAGCTTTAACCTAACTTTAGGTTAAAAGGCTTCATACCTCATACACTGCCAGG
Organism: Serilophus lunatus; assembly: GCA_013399895.1. Lineage (NCBI taxonomy): Eukaryota > Metazoa > Chordata > Aves > Passeriformes > Eurylaimidae > Serilophus > Serilophus lunatus. Next base: position 2,117,280 of record VXBA01000881.1, on the reverse strand, counting down.
TCAATACCAGCATATGGAATGATTCCCAGCATGTTTGGGATGTAACCTTTGTAGAAGGCAGCCATTCCTTCCTTTGCAAGGATGTTTTTGGCACAATCCAACATGCCTGAATATTGTCCTGTCTTCCTTAGAGCCATTCGTGTTTTCAGAACCTGGAAGACAGGAAAAAATAACATGAATGTCTACAGGAGAATCAGAAGGAGAAAAACGTACAGACAATGTAATTAACAAAAATTATCAGGACGACAGCAGTGTCCTGCAAGCAATACTTGATATCACCTAAGAGAACTCATTAACTATCACAGTGCTGGTGTGCTACCCACATTTTCCCATCCCTGCCCCTTGCCATGAGCCCCCCAGGCTGCACTATCCTGCCTCACCTCCATAGGGTAGATGCTGCTCTGTGCAATGGCCCCAGCCAGAGAACCAGCCAAGAGCCGCTCGTGGATCCTCAGCATCTCCTGGTCGGTACCAATGAACCTCTTGATCTGGAGAAGCCAAAACAGACAGACATTGAGGCTCAATGCTTTATCTCAGCCATCTTCTTCATTTCAGCTTGTTCTTCTGCAGCCAGACTTGTCTGAGCCCTTTCACTCACCTGCTCATAGGCCATGAACTTGATGGCTGATTCGGGCGCAATCTTCAGCACATTGATGCCATTCCCACGCCACAGTGACCTTGGACCACCCTCTCGGATCATCTGAGTGAACCCACCGATGATGCACATGTTGTTACTGCGGGAGGCATGAACCTGGGAGAGAGAGGCAAGCCTGGATTAATTCCAGTCCCAATTACGACAGTGCTACGTTTTTCCATAATCCAGGGACAAAAGGGCGCTTTTTTATTTATCCAGAGATTTGCCAAGGCTTTAATCCCTTCCAGATAACTTCTACAATAGGAAAGCAAGATTCTTTTTTTTTTTCTTTTTTTTTTTTTTTTGCCAAGTCTAGTGTTAACTAATGAATCTAATCAATATCTCCCTCTGGAATGGGAGGAAAGGTTAAATAGGCAACTGTCCTGGGTTTTTCCCATAACAAATGTAGGATCAACTGCCCATCAACTTTTCAGCTGGTTCAAGAACAAGTACAGTGAAAAAGCAGGCTAAAATCAAGATTTTCTAACTCTTTTCTAACACTGGTAATACTGAGTACATGCTCTGCCAGCTGACCACCAACAACTCTTATGGCTGTAGGGTCTCTCAAGGGAACACAGAACTCTAACCTGTTTCACCAAAACCCAAGTTCCCCACAAAGTTGTGTAATTACTGACAGTTTTCACATGTCTTATTCTTCATTGAATAGAAAAAATACACTTTTTCACATGACTTTGATCATTCAAATAACCCAAAATGCTCTCAAAAACAACATAAAATGTTAACCCTGGCCAGAGTGCTGTACTGTGTTGATGAACATTATCATCTACTAGGCATCCATGAATATGAAGGGAATCTTCTCAGCTATTCAAACAAACTGGAACCGGTCCCTCATACCTGCATGAGCACTTTCAAGCGGTCCAAGGGAGCTGTACAGGTTCTGGACACGGCACCTGCACCACCACCTGCAACCAGATGTCTCCACCACATCCCCGTCTGCCTCTCTTCCACTGTGAACTCATCAGGAACAGTCAAATTCTCTCCAACATCAAAGATCTGCAAAAGTAAAAGGTGTTGAGAAATGCTTCATCATCAGTCAGTGATCTTGCCAAAGTTTTACTGCTCTTTATCAGTGCGAAGTGTTGGAGTTCTGGATATGCTTGTTCCCAGTCAGCACCTTATCTATAGCTATTAACTGCTATATCTGGCCACAGCCACTGCTGTAACACGTCAATGGAGGAAGATTTCTGTCTAAGAACCTGGCAACTGCTGAACATTTGTCTGCATCAAAATACCATGGCCCATGGTTAGGAACAAAATGACCAACTGTGAGTGGTTGTGTGGCAAAAAGCCTGGACCTCTCTAGAACCTTCCAAGCCCACAGCCAGTTAAATCTCATTACCTACTATTCACACACAGAAATATCTCCAGGAAAGGGAGCTGCCTGTGGCATCAGTTTCTAGTTTTAACAGGTGCTGAACCAGCCGGGGCTGGTGAACGGTACAAGCTCTCGGAGGTGCACACCAAGGGAACACCCTCACCTCCCTGCAGAAGGTGCAGTTGTTATCCACCCGTGCCAGTGACAGGTGGCAAGATAACAGGAGAGGAAGCAATTTAGCTTCAAGGGCTACAGGGCAGCTATGAACCATGAAGAGAAAGATAGGGACTGTGATAGCAGCTCCAGGGAGCCAGGACTCTTACCGAGAAACTGGGCAAAGACCAAGACCTGCTGCCAAGGAACTATTTCTTACCGTTGAGTGCTTCCAGTACAGGATGATTTCAGGAATGTTCTCCACTGGGTGCAGCAGGTGATAGTCTCGCCACTCATTCCAATCAATTGTCATTGTCCCATTTTTGTCCATGCTAAAAAGATTTATTGTCAGATGAGTACAGGCTCCCACTGGGTAACAAATTCCTCCTCCCCTTCCCTTTGATTACTCAGGCTTACACCAAAAAAAAGCTTTGCAGAGCAACTACTAAAAGATTTCTAAAGAAACATAAGACAAAGCTATGAAATCTTCTATTCACCCAACACTGCAGAGAGGTATAAGTGGGCTCTCTTTATCCTCCCCTCTCTCTCTCTCCCTTCTAACCAGCCCACAGAAGCAGCTGCACCCCTTCCTACCAAAGTCAGGGACATAACTAACACTGAAGGCAAAATAATACTTACTAGGTGACAGGACCCCAGAAGTGTCCCGTCCTTATTCTGACACACAGGCAAACAGACAGAGGGAAGGTAGCAGAGGAAAAAAAGAGGAAAAAAATAGCACAAATAAGTGGTTGTTAACATGTTAGTGCCACATGCATAAAGCACTCAGCATTTCCAAAGAGCAACTGCACAGTCCTTCACCAAAGCAGCAAGCTCAGGACAGCAGGACAATCAGACAGAAATGCAAATCAGCTCAGGTACAAGCACTTCCCCTGAACGGGTCAGGGAGAGACTGACAGTAACTCTCCATAAAGCATTACGACTTTATAATGTCAATTCAAGGGAAAAATCCAAATTAAAAGTAACAGGAGAAAGGGAAGAACTGAAGTCCCTGGAAAGTGCACAGAGGGTAGAAAGAGAAGGGTATTCTATGTGCCTACACATTTCTTTCTAATCCCCTCTACATAAAACAGAAAAACCAATGGAATCTTCACCTCTTCAGTATTTTCTCAGCCTGCTGTTCAGAGATCTTGACTCCCAGGTCCCGAAGAGACTGTACAATCTCCTGGGCATCGATGCGGCCTGCAAAGATCAGCCAGTGAGCTCAAGTACATGTATGACCAACTAACACAGCCACTAGTCCATTCATGATCTTGAGGAAGGTGCTTACCATCATTCTTTTTATCCAAACTCTTGAAGACCAGTCTCAGCTTCTTTTCGTGGTCTTGGAGATAGTGAACAAACTCCTCAAAATCCAGCTGTCCATCCAGGTCCTTGTCTCCAGCCTTCACAATTTTCTGTTCAGGAAACAATAGAAACTTGTCAGTCTCATTGTTCATTCAGATGGGTCTGCCCCTTCTTCTACCATATTTAAAGATCTTTTCCCATACGACTTTGACTTTTCCTCCAGAAAGCAGGTGGCAGGATTATAATTACTCAGAGAAATTTGAGTGAAGCAGTAATGTAGAGAAGTCACCTGATTCCACCTGTCTTCCAAAGTTCACTACACAGGCAGAATGCCTCATGCTTTTATCAGAGGTATGTTGCTAGTGTCATGTGTTTAATCTCAAGGAGTGTATCAATACTTTACAAAGCCCTTGTGAAGGTTCTTGAACCAGGTACGAGGCAACAGATTTGCATTAAAAGTGAATCACAGAACTTGAGATAATTTAAAAACCTGAACAGAAGAAGGAATTTCTTGCCTGCTACAATCCTTAGAGAAGTAAGTTCCCTCTGGCAATAACTAAATCCAACCAGTAAAAGCCTGTCCAGCTCTAGTGAACCCCTGTGAACTGGTTTAGGCACCCTGAAGCTATTTGCTTTAATTACACAAGTTTCCATGAGATGTATATAGAGCAAGAAAAGATTCTTAGTAGGACAAAGTTAAAAATCAAGATCAAATTGTGCCAGACATCTAGGACAAGGTAATGACTAATTAACTCACTGCAGCACTAGGCAATAGCCCATGGACTGTCCTATCTAAGGATACAGGGCTGCACGTTGACAGGAGAGGTGATCTCCAAACTGCAAGAATGTGGCTCAGAGGGAGTTCCTATTCCCCTTCTTGTTCAGCCACTTGCCTTGGAGAGCCTCTAAGTCTCTTCCAACATGAATCAACCAGCAACATGAAATGAGGTGTGATTCAGTCCACTGCAGTACCCAAAGTTTTGTTTCAATTTTTGTAACATTTATGTTAACAGCAGGTGGGTTGTCAAGGAAGCTCCCAGCTGAGATCATACACTGGGTTAACCCTCTGTTCACCATTTGTTCAATATTTAGGCTTCAAAGGTAGTAGTCAACCTTACTGTGATACCTCCTCAGTTTAGGAGCACCAGTCCCCCTCACAAGCCTAAAGTCTTTGATTCAGTGTCATTTTAAATGACTTCAAGACTAAACCATTCTCTACTAAAACTCTCACCCACCAAGTCCTGTCTCTTTAGCCGTAATGCTACCAGGATTATTCCTAATCCCTTTGTGAACCTTAAACAAGAAAGTGCCATCCCAGCTTCCCTGACCTCCAAAGTATTCCTAGTATTCCTAACCTGCCATTTATCATATGACTGTTGTAAAGTTCAGATATGACCTCACATTCCAGTTGTAGGCTAAATATAGACCAACACCCCTGGCCTGCCAAGCTGGGCTTGAACAGCTGAATCAGGGCTTCCCTCTCACTGGCAACCCCCAACCAGTTGACAGGCATTAATAATTTGGAGGTACTGTAAGAGAGATGTGACTGTGCAACTGCTCCTGCTCTCTCAGCATGCCCCGATAACCACAGAGTGATCACAGACCACAGGCAGTAAAAGCTTTGCCCTGCTCACCCTCCTCCCCCACAATCACAGGGTGAAAACACTGTCCAATAGTAACCCACAACACACGTGTGAGGGGTGAGAAAGCCAAGCTCCCAGCATCTTCTCCAGAGGCGTGAACAAATATCTGCCTGTACAGCAAACAGGAAATCTGGTCATTCGCAGCTATTTTGGCTGCAGAAGATCCTGTGGTCACTCGCACAGCCACAGCCCCTGCAGTGCCGTGGGACCCCACATGCCTCCCAGCCTGCTGCATCCCCTTTGTGTCTTTACACAAAGGTGTAAAAAGCTTCCCCTGCTTTGCTGATCAGTAATTGGCTCCCCGGGCTCCTGACAGCCTGGTCATGAAAAAAAAAAAAGTAGCAACAAGCTGAAAGCAATGTTTGTGATGCAGAGCGGGACAGAGCATTCCATGGATTTAGTGCGTCTCCCTTTGAGGCAAAAGGGTCTTGCACAACATCCCCCAGCTCAGCCCACCCACCTCTGGCTGAGTCACTCACAGGGAGCTGCTTTCAGCACATGGCACAAACACCTGCTCACTCCAGCAGCTTGAGCTGACACGACATTGCATTACAGAGCTCCTGTCAGAAGGCAGCAGGCGGAAGGATGCATGAAGGAGGAAAAGGAAGAGGATGTGAAACGTATCTGAGCAGTTGAGTTCAAGCAGAGGACTCCATGATTTGGAAAATCCCTTTCTCTAACTCACATCAAATCAACTTAAAAAGTGTTAGTGGCACCGAGGTCTCACCCAATCCAAAACTAAAAATGAAAAAGAAAGAAGTCCATTCCACGCTGCTTCAGCAATCCCTGCCAAGGAGCAGAAGCGTGTCCACGCTGTTCTGAGTCTTTACAACAGAGCCACCACAAACTTCTCCCCCTCTGACCAGCCACCCAGGATGTGGAGAATCCCTCCATCACCCACTCCCCCCTTCTCCCATTTCTGCCTCGGGCCGTACCTGCTTCCACTGGCGGTAGGTGGAGAATTCCTGGGAAGGAATGAAGAGGCTGAGTCGGAAGATGGATTTGAGCCCGGCCGGCAGCCCCTTGGACTCAAAGTACTCAAACTCCGTCTGTGCCTCCCCGAGCACGGGCACGTACAGACATAGGCAGAGCATCTTTCTGAGCCCCACACTCAGCTGCCCTGCTCAGACCGACGGGGGAAGGAAGGGAAGTAGAACTGAATGATTCTCCTGAGCTAATTTCAATGCGTAGTGGAAAGGAAATACCAGCAAGTCTCATGACACATGCCTATGAGCGAGGCTGGCTCCGGCGGGATTGGCTGCACAAGCCCTGCCCTTCTACTTAAAAGGGAAGCCGAGGCTGTACAGTCCCACCCAGCTGACGGGAGGAACCATGTGAGCTGCTCCTGTTGCTCAACACCTGGCTCCCATTAACCCAGAGTCCTTACATCACACTCACCACCGGTTAACTCTTACTGGGTGTCCCTCTGAACTCCAGAGGCTTTGGCCAAAGGCCAGGACACTCACTTGCTGTTCCTTACATCGGATCAGGCTTTTCTGATCCTGTTCTCACCTCTGTGGGGATTTACACAGGCAGTAAGGGACAGCAGGACGAGTCTTGATCACAAACTCTCCCATCACACAATGCAACACAGGAGGATTCTCACGGTCTTCCAGAAAATTCTTCTAAAACACAGCAAGAGCAGGATGCCAGCAACTTACTGCCTTCATACATGTTTAGGACACCCAGCATAAGCAGAAGTCTTGAAATTCCACTTTCACAAGGTTACTTTGCTGTGCCAGAGTTGATTGCTTGGGCTGCAAGTTCTCCCAAAACCCCTTGTGTCAGCTGGGAACAGGCAACCCCTGCACACCAAGACCTCTCCCCTCTGCAGCACTCTGGAGTCACAAACACAGCATCAATAAAGCCTGTGGAGGTTTGTCACTGTGCCAAATACACAGAAAATCACCCAAATCAAGGGCAGGCTTCAAAACAGCCCCAGCTGCTTCTAAGCCTCCAAGCTAAGCATCCGCAGAGCAGTTACACCAGCTTAATATTTTCCCCCCTCCTCCTCCGACTGCAATTAAACATTGCAGTGGGTATGTGCTCTGAGAAGGGGCCTGAGTAGAACAACATTTTCCAGTTTCTCCCCTTGACAATTTAACCAGTTTGTAAGCAAGTTCCTGAGCTCTCATTAGGAGCAAACCAGGCTGGAGGAAGTGTGGCACAAGCACCATTTAATGCAGATATAATTATAGGTTCCTGAGCATTTAGTCAAGTTTGATGTATGGGATAACACCAAACTCTCCAGAGGGAGAACCAACATGCAGCAGGTAACAATGCTGCTCAGGACAGAAATTACTGACTGCTAATGTGAATTGTAAGATAGAGTTACAGTCTTGATATTTATCAGAGAGAAGCTATCACACAAGAAAGATGCAAAAAGCCATTGCCAATAACCCAAACACTAATCCTGTCTGCACTAGAAGTAACACAGTGTGTTTGCTGAACTGGTTCCAGCCAGCCCAGATAACAGCTTTTGCCACCACTGCAGACACAGCAACATTTTCTGGTGTTTGCTGTGTTTAAACAGCCTGCATGGCAGAGCAAAGTCCAACCAGCACCCCCCTCCTCAGCCCCTCATGCACAGGGGGCCTTTACGTCTTACCATGGTATTTTGTTCTTTCAAACAAAGCCAAGTTCTGTAATGAGTTGTTTGTGGAGCTGCACGTCAATCACACAAACTGGGAATATTTAATCTGAGGCACTATTTCAAGGATTTTTTTTAAGCTTAATGGATCACGACCCACAGCAACTCAGTACCCTTGAGAGTCCTGACCTACAGCTTCCTCTGCCCTCCCTTGGGCACCTCACCTACCATGGCACCACTGCCACGTTACCTAACCAGGCTTAACCTACTCCCTGCTGACGTCTCTCACATGAAAACAGAATCTTCTCAGGGACTCCAGATCCTCTTAAAGATCAGCTGCAGCAGCTCACAGCCTACATGCCAGCAGCACCCCACAGCCTTCCCACCAGCAGCACCCTAATGCTACACCCACTCCACTGTCCAACACCAAACACCTTCAGCAGCCTGGGGTCAAGCTGAGCTGCTCCTCCCCCCCCCCCAGCAACAGGTAGGGAGTGAACAAATCTCACTCAGATTTGCTCCACAAAGCCTTAAGATCCTCCATAGTCCTTCCCACGAGTTGCCAAGCATCACTATTATAGCTGCTTGGCAGCTCAGTTGCTATGCCAACATGATGCAGATTTTCCTAAGAAACTCTGTTTGGAGTTGGCAGTCAGAGACAAAAGGCAAAATCGGCACATTTTAGGAAAAAAAGCCCTACTATCTACGTCAGAGGAAAGGAGAAAGCTAATGAGGTTAAAGCTGATTTTAAGCAGGGTATTAATTACAGGACAGCGAGCTAAGAAGGAGAGACAGATTACGAATGAAGTTTATACCAGCAATTCAAGTTATAATGACAAAGACAACTTAAACAAGCATTAAGAAGTTTTTAGATTTTGCCTAAAAAAAATCCTGGTAAAGCTGGAAGTACTCAAAAGCCAGGCAGCTCTCCAAAGCTGCAGGGATCAGTGCTGCTGGGAGACTACTGTGGGGTCACTGCCCAAGCCTTGGCACACCCAGAGCTGGTCCTGCTCCCCCAGCCCCTGTGGGCAGCAGCACACCCAGCCCAGGGCTTCAGGCATAAGCTACAGACAGTACATCCCTCATTAGCACTGTCTATTCCTGATCAAACCAAGGACAGGGCACACAGCTCCAAATAAAGTCATTCCTGCCTGATGATTCCTCCAGCCACCAGTTCTGCCAATGAAGCCAGAACTGGATCTACACATTTTTGGGTGATGTGGAGCCAGCCTGGTTAATACCCTCTGCTAAAAGAAGCAATAGTGGGTCTGTCTTCCTTCACAGCTCACTTTTCTTGTCATCAAAGAAGCTGCAAACTCATTTTCACTTTATTTATGGGGCTTGGTTACCAGTTTCCACACCCTGCCATTCCAACCCTAACCTTTCCAAGTCATTTGTACTCTTCCAGGCATCTCCTCCATCACTGATTTACTACATCAGCTCCAGAACATACCTCCCAAAGGATGAACAGATGCAGCCATACAAGGAGCAGGAAAGCATGCTGTTTAATTTTGAATTTACTTTGCTAAGAAAAAAGTCTCTAAAAATATCAAGTGCCAGCAAGCGTCACAGTCACATAACATCCTCCTTCAGAGGCAAAACAGCTCTCTGGGCTCCAGCCCTATTGCTTGAAGGTTTCTCTGGGTTCTGCTGACTTGGTCTTTTCTAATTTCTAGAAACTAGCTTATAATTAATTGGACAGTACAGAAAGTTCTCACAAAGCACAAAGAGTATGAAGGAGGGGAGTTAATAATTTCAGAGACCCCATTAGAGTAAAGAGCTGTAGCCAGCCAAGGCTGTGCAAGGGGAAGGAGAGAGACCAGGGACAGCAGACAACACTACACAGCATTTGACATAAAAGTAACCAAGGAAAGGTGAGCTGTTCCACTGACAACACACAGATCCAAAGTTACAAGTCCAGATGGTGACATCAGGGGCAGGTCGTGCCTCTCTGCTGTGTACACACATCCGGGGCAAAACAACATGTTTGCACTCAAGTGTTTTCTCCCGCATTTGCAGAAACAGCCTCATGCTGAAATCATTACCTTCAGGCAAGGATGAGGAGAAACAAACCAGTGACCAGTGAAGATTGAAGAGCCAAGGCCTTCCATGGAAGCCCCTCCATCAAGTTCATGGGTACATGGCAATGTCTCACAGTAACCCCAGTGTCAGGTGTGATATTTTGTGTTTTTAGCAAATAGGTAGTTACAGGTGTTTTTACAAAACAGAGTGGCCTGCCAGTCAAGAGACTGCTCCCAAGGTCACAGCCAACCAGTGGCAGAGAACAAAAGCCCCCACATTTCCTATAAACACCAAATAATAGTGTTTGCTTGCAGTGGTTCATTATCTGTCCCTAAGGCTGCAGGAGACTTTTCCCATCACTCCTCCTTCAGACAGGTAATTAGAACACTGATATCTGATCAAGCACAAACGAGTCACTGCAGCTTAACAAGTTACTGTCCATCAGCTGAGCCACAGTGGCTGGATGCAGCATTAGCTGGGCTGAATTGCAAGCTAAAACATATCTGCATAATCCTCAACAGAAGAGCTTTACACTGTGTTTTACTTTACAATCAGGCCAGGCTAAAATTACACAGTCATAACCTCCTGGCAGATGGGCAGTTACTTCCTAAGCTGCAATAACTCCATTTTACCACATCCTTATCCTCTAGGTATTTCTCCAGTAGCCAATTTTAGGGTTCCTATGCAGCAAAACTTCCCAGGGTCACATAGGAAAGAGGAGATTGGTATCAGCTTTCAGAAAAAGCTTCACTTCCAGGTGTGAACAGATGGACTCTCCCTGACAGAGGGACCATTGTTCCCACTGGAGATTTTCAGCCTTGACTTCCAAGGTTTTCATCACGACCTCCTTCAGTCCTGAGCCTCTGTCCTTCTTCAACCTCTGTGCACCCAAGTCCTCCTCTTCCCAAAATGCGCATGCTCCCCTTTCGGAAGGATGCACAGTGCTAACTGCTAAGGATAGAGATGAAGGCAAAAGTCCCTGCAGATTTACCAGCCTGATTCAAGCAGGGAGTGGCTCCCCAGAATGCAAAATGCTGCTCTGCCTGTTTCCATTCAAAACGGCAGCAGAACAGATATTAATCCCCTCTACAACTTAAACCTGTTCATCCCCCATTTTAAAGAGAAACCTTCCAGCAACAGCCCTGCCTGATTCCCTGTCAAATAAGCTGGATCCTGAAAGTCATACACTCCTACCCCTCCTGCAGCTCTTCGCTATTATCCCCAGCTCCCTCCCACCCCTCGTAGGGGTGATGCCCGACTCATTCTCCTCTAATCCCAGGTCACACCCTTGGTCTTAAATCACATGTAGTCTGAGCTGACTGCACCATCCTCAGGGGAGACAGACAGCATTCCTTGCCCATTAAAATAAACCAGAACTGCAGTCAGTCAGTCAGTACTGTGCTGGGAGACCCAGCACCAAACTAAGCAGCTTTTGTTCACCTCCCCCCAGACAAAGCCTCACCATTTACTCTCTGCCAACTGTGCGCCCCCACCACCCCCCGCTCTCCCACCCCTTGGGAATTTCCTATCCTCATGCAGATTTTAGTCTCTCCCTTATGCCACTCGTTCCCCAGGGACAGGCTTTACTCTCTCTTCCGGCCTGTGCCATTCAAATAATGTAGCCAGCTACTCATTTGCTCAAAGCATGCAAGTTTTACCACAGGCTTGCCAAATTACCAGAGACTGACTATAGGATGTTTTAGGATCGAGCTGATCCTTTGCCGGTCTCCAGTGCAGGGGTGGCACTCGTCACTAACCTGCATTATCATTCCCTGCCCTCTCAGTCATGCTTCTTACAAGTTTCCCAGGAATCTTGAAACCCCCATATTCCCCCTTGCTCCTAAACAGCAGTTTTTGCCCACCCTGAATATCATGTTTGGAAGGTTAGATCATCTCCTCTCTGCAGTCATTCCCCTGCTCCCCCCTTCCTTTCTGGCAAGCACAGGCATTGGACCCTGTTCCCTTCTCCTGTCCTCCTCCCCCCTCCCCAAATTCACACACACACTCCTCTTGCAACACCCCTTCTCCCAGCAGACCACACACTCGTCTGTCATGTGCACCAACCCCTCCTCAGGCCCCTGGATGTCCCGTTACCTTTGGAAAATGCTCTGCGGGTCCAACCACCAGTAGGATAGTTGGTCTCCTTTCAGTGGGATCAGTCCCTCTGTCCTGTGGCTTCCCCACCATCTTTGGCCCTTTCTCCCCGGGGCCTGGAAGTGGGGTGGTGTTTCTGGCCTCATCCTCTTTTTCATCTGCAGGACCTTGGCATGTGGCCCTGGGAAGGAAGCTAGACAGAAAATGCCAAAGGCTCTGCAGCATTGCTGCTCCAGCGAGCATCCCGAGCAGGGAAACCCTGCGCGCTCAGGAGCTGCCAAGGATGATGTGACCGCACTCCCAAGCACGGCAGCCAGCGGGAGGTTCAACCCAGCCACTCCACAGGCTCGGATTCTTTACAGACCGCTCCTGCCGACGCTTCCTGCCTTTTCAAATTGCTGCTACTGCAGTCGTGCCTGGCCTGACAAGCAGCTCATTGTACCAGAGCCTCAGCAATCTGATGGCAACAGACAAAAGCACAAGCACCCCCCCTTACTCCCCCCTCCCCGCTGAAGCCGAGACGCTGAGCTTTGGAGGCTGCTCGGACTTGAGAAAACCGCTGCGCTCCGGAGATAAAAAAAGCTCAAGGCGAAACCCCTGCGAGAGCCGCTCGTCGGAGGCGAGCGGCGATGCCGAGCGGCGATGCCGAGCGCCGGGGCTGCGTCCCCACTNNNNCGGGCACCGGGGACACCGGGAGGGGTGGGATGGGAGCCACGGCCCCGGGGATGCGCTGGTACCCTCGGCCGCGGCTCTTGGTGGGGGCGGCAGATGGCTGCGCGGCTGTGCCCGCCCGCATTCACCTCCCTCTGCCCCGGTGTGCGAGCGCCCCGCGGCACCGCTGGGTACGGGAGTGCTGCTGCCCCTGCTGCCCCTGTCCCCCACGGCCGCTCATGGGGGCGAGAGCTGGGGTTAAACCAGCGCCTTACTGGGGACAGGCTGAGCTCTGCTGGAGGAGCCCTGAACCACCCAGACCCAGCAGGGCTGCGAGGAGGTATCGATATGGAAGCACAGAACACAACGGCCCCTGGGTTTCTACAAGAAATTAATACCCTGTGCCAGCATCTGGTGAGGGTATTGGCCACCCACCCTGGGGCAAGGCAGCAGCACTTTCCATCTTCAAAGTCCCATCAAATTCCTTCGTATACCCAGATTCTTGGCATCCACAGACAGAGGGCATTGCATGCCTCACTGCCAAAGTATTACGACTTTTCCATAAGTTTGGGGGGCTTAACACACAGGAGAAATGAGTACAGACCACAGCTCCCATCACCCACCACAGCACAGCAAGATCCACAGGGAGCAAAGGACATCAGTTTTCAGCTTGTAACTTTTGGGAGTGACAGACTGCAGGACTTCTGTTATACAGAAGTTAGATGTGCAAATAAGATCCCAAAATCCGGAAGGTCTGCAAGCTTTAAGTAGCCAATTTGCAAATAAAAGAAAAGCACTAAACATCACGTTTGGCAACTTGCTGAAGATGATTTCCTGTAACCAACCTGAGTAATGGAAAAAGTGAGAGACAAGTACAGTGCAGTCACATTTAAAAAGAATTCTTCTGCAAATACACCAGAATTACTTAAGAAGAAAAAAATGCTCTTTAATCCTCAGGTCTACATAGAGCACATTTTTTACCTTAAAACCTGACACATACCAAAAGCTAACCACATATCAAAAACTTACAAAATTCAGAGGTAATAACACTAAGAGAGGGTGTAGGAGAGCCCTGTTCCTGAGGAATGGCACAGAACAGTTCTGGGATGCAGTCAGAAGTCCAGGCTCAAGCACAGGCAGAAAAAAATGGGGAATTCTTGTCAAGCCTCCATTACCTTGAGCTGCTGCCAGTCATCACAACTGTAAGCACAAAAGTTAAACTACTTTCTAACACCAGATGAATCAGATCCTTTAAGATGACATTTGAAAGTTTTTAATGCTCTCAAGCCAGAAGAACAAAGCAGATTTTCTGAACTGGGCACAGTTCTTCAAAATCAGCTTCTATTTGCCTAAGGCTGTGGTTTCACAAGCTGCTGTGAACTAATCTGAAGCTTAGTGCCACTAAAACAAGTCATCTCACACATCCACATAAGCCCTGTGCTTACCTTGCTCCCCTAACCCCAAGAACCCAGCCAAAAATGACAGAGCTTTCTGCTGGGGGAACCAGTTGAGGCTACTCATGGATGGGGCCCAAAAAAGTGTGGAGAGGGCACATCCAGGCTGTGTGTGGCAGTGGGCAAACTGCCCCAGACACGATGCAGAAGGCAAAGCACCTGAATGGGACTTGAGATTTGCCCTCTGTGGTCACTTAATACTCACAAGGCCCCATTAAAGAGCTGATGTTACCTGACACTGTTTCCCTGCAACGCTGTGAGTGGTGTGGGCACGGCAGGGACCCCATTTTCCTTTGTTCAGGAAGAGATTTCATAAGAAAATAGTAATTTGTGCAAGAGATGACATGCCTGGGGTGCAATTAAAGCAGAAACTCAGCAATGCTTCCTTGGCCTGTGTCCTCACTAAAGGAAACCTCAGAGGAATTCCCACCACACTAATTCACACAGCTCCTTAAGAACAGACAGACTTTTCTAATCATATTTAGGAGGTAAAATAAATGCCTTTTTTTTTTTTCCAAGTGGGGAATTTTATTAGGTCAGAATAATAAACCCAGTAACAGCAGGATGATTATAGCTGGAGGCAAGACAACTGCTCTCCTACAGGGAATTTGCAGGGAAATATTACCCTACCAACACCACCACGAAGCAAATCATTCACACATGAGAAAAATGCAATAAAGACCATGAGACCAGCCTGAAGGGTGACAGAAAGGAACATATGAGGAGCAACAATTCACTTTTGCAAGAAATTACAAACACCTAGGTCACAGTAAAACACTCTTCCCAACCCCAGCTTCATTAGGAGACAGGCAGCCCCTCAACTCCAGCTGTTTGCATGATCCAAACCTGGGATTTAAGGCAGCAAAGCAGGAGAGCTGATCTGAGGGCTGGCTCTTGGCCAGCACACCAGGCACTGGGGACAGAAGGCGCCTGTGGCAGCTGGCCTGAGTCCTCCACACCAAAATGGACAGTCATCAGAGAGCCTGAGGAGAAGCCAACAACAAAGTGGTGTAATATATCCAAATGGAGACAAAGGAGAAAGGAAAAAACAAAAGATTTGATGTGTCTGCTCAATTAAAATTATTTTCCTCAGTACTTCAAGCTATCAGAGGGAGGTTTTGTTTAAGCCGCAAATCCAAAGTATTTTGTATTCTCTTCAGCCACACCATCAGGATCTTAGTACCCACTAATTCTAAAACTCCAGTTTTCCAACAGCCATTTGCCTTTTCCAGGGGGGGTAGTTCTGGGCAGAAATTCAGACTTTTGCTTTAAGATGATTTCTAGAAGGCTCCTGAGTAAATGCACATGCACCAAAACCAAGCTAACATGTAAAAAATGTGAGAGGATGGATGAAAAGAGAGGGGGAGGCAGAGGGAAGGGAGCTGTGCTGGGAGCAGTGACCCTTCTCCTCCAGCACAAGAAGTGCTTTAGGTGCCCCTGCAGGGATCAGCAGTGACTCACCTCCGTCAGCAGCAATCCTGGAAGCACCCCAAGGAGCAGTGCTGCCCACACGTGTCACCCAGAGATAGCACCCAGCTGGGATGGGCCACCCTGACTCTACCAATTACCTCTTATCTTTTCAAATGTCATTTCTGGAAGAGGAAAACATAAATAGTTGGCACTGCATGGAAAGCCCGAGTTAACCCTGCACAGTGTTTCTTAAGAAGCTTCTGAAGACACAAAATCTCCATGTCTTGGCCACTTGC
This sequence comes from Serilophus lunatus, assembly GCA_013399895.1. Taxonomy (NCBI): domain Eukaryota; kingdom Metazoa; phylum Chordata; class Aves; order Passeriformes; family Eurylaimidae; genus Serilophus; species Serilophus lunatus. The sequence continues at coordinate 2,101,692 of VXBA01000881.1, read as the reverse complement.
TGCTTAAATAATTCAACTGCCTGGTGACATTCAAGTAGGTCTGTATATTAAGGTGACATAGCATAGCTCAGGGGACACTACAAAGGAACTCAGGTCACCTCGTTACAGGAGCCCTGGCACAAGCAATTAGCTCTCCCAGCTGATACATTCGGGCATCCAGGGGCCAGTGCCAAATCCAGAAATACAGAGAGCTGTTCAGGGAGCAGGGGAACACAGAGCCACTGCCCAGAACACAGAGTTCCACCAAGGTCATATCGTGTTCTACAAAGAGCAGGGACTGACAGAGACAGGACACCCCCAGCACTCTGAAATTAGAAAATCAGCTTCTTGCTGCACCAGGTGGTCAAACAGGAAAACAAGTGAGAAATGCTGGCCCTGCAGCAGCCCAGGCCCAGGCCTGCCCTCACACAGCTCTCCTCAGGCTAAACCATGGAGGTTCACATACCAAACAGCTCTGCCTCTCTCCAAACATCTCATGATCTAAACATTTCAACAATTTCTCTTAGAGTGGAATTCTCCACTATCAGCCACTTGAGCTGCCAAAAGCTCCCCTGCAGCTCATGATGTGAGCTGGAGAAACTAAGACATCTCTGCTGCCTTCCCACATGGACACCAGTTGTCACAGCTATGCCTCTCCACCCGAGACAAAGGCTGGCCCATCACTGAGCTGTGCTCATGTCCCACATTCAGGGGGACAAATACAGTGATGAACAAGAACAAAGACCCATTTACTGGGTAGGAGAAATCTCCCTCTCCCTTGTCCTCCTCCCCACAGTGTATCATGTTATATTGTGTGCAACTGAGAGCACAGGGGCTGCAGCACCATCCTTTTTTGTGGGGCTTTTACCACACCAAGTGTTTATTATGGCTTTGATGTCATTTTATTAACACTTACCAACCATTTAAGGGTTCTGCTGAACAGTCAGCCAGATTCATTTCAAAATAAAAATCAAAAGAAATAAGTATTCTGAAGTCTGGAGTTTTTTACCTGCCATTAGCTCAGAGACCTGACAACTCCCTGACAAGAAGCTGTAGCCAGGTGGGGGTTGGTCCCTTCTCCCAAGCAACCAGCAATAGGAAATGGCCTCAAGCTGCACCAGGGGACGTTCAGGCTGGACATTAGGAAGAAGTTTTTCACTGAAAGGGCTGTCAGGCAGACACAGGCTGTCCAGGGAGGTGGTGGAGTCACCATCCCTGCAGGTGTTCATGGAACAGCTGGACATGGCACCCAGAGCTGTAGTTTCATTATTATGGTGGTGCTTAGTCAAAGGTTGGACTCAATCTTGGAGGTCTTTGCAAGCATTAGTGATTCCACTAACCCAATGTATTTGGGAATTAGGAGACATTTCCATTACTTGCCAAGGAATTGAGCTCTGGTCACTAAAAAACGCCCCACAGAACATGAGTTGGAGGACAAAAGTGCTGCTGCATATTCTCCACAGGCACATTCAGCTGCTTTGGGTCAGTTTTGTGGTTCCATTTCACTCACTGGGATCCCTACAGGCATTCACTTCCCTGCTGGGCTCAGGACAGACACATCCTGCAGGGAGCAATATTGCCAGGCCTCATCAGTGACATGCAGGATGTCTTTCTGCAAGAGAGACTCTTACACAACACTGACATTTAAAATTTATGTGCTCTAGTCAAAGTTGCACCTACATCCCCAAAGGTCAGGAATCCTTCAGTCCTTAGCACTGTGAAACAGGACAAAAGTCTCTTTAAATAAACCTGAGAACCACTGGGCTTCTCCAATTTGCTGCAAGGTAGGACAAAAAACAACCCTGGAAGAACAACCATCTCTCAAGGGTTATATACTGGTCCTGTGCATACACCAAGGTAAAGCAACACTTGTCTCACCCACAGCTGTTTGTTTATCTGCCAGGGAAACATGCAAGAGCAAGTTTCTCTTGTAATGTATTTGCATTTAAAAACTGTCTCCCCACCTCCCCTCCAAACCCTGGACATGCTCTGCCAGTTCCATACATCAATCACACCAAGGCAGGGCTGATGACCAGAGGTCAAGACTGAGTAGACACTTCCACTGTGACAGTGCAAGATTCCCTGGTCTCCAGCCCCCCTCTGCTGCTGTCCCTGCAGGACCTCTGTGTCCTGGCACAGCCTCTGGCAGAGGGGTGCCAGCCCTTCTCCCCTGACAGTCCCAGTCCCAGCACACCCTCAGCCCAGAGCTCTCACTGTAGGGGCTGCTGGCCAAGGCTATTTATACCCAGCACTGAGCCCAGAAGTTCCCCTGTGCCAAAGCCAACCCCTGTATTTCTTCTCAAAGTCTTTTCAGCAGCTGTCAGGAACTCATGTGATTGATTACAGAGAGTTCACTTGAGTCTTCAGCCCAAATCAGAGAAGGCAACAAGACCCACAATTCACACCAACTCCTCCACTCACCACAGACTTCAAGGTTTTATCTACAGCTAAATCATTGGCCTACAGTTCTACTCTTGCACAAGTGCTTGAGAACGTGGCCTCCATCAAACCACACGTTTCATAATTTACAAAGAGCAAGAACAGGCCTCCAGTCCCTACAGACCCAGAAAATGTGATCTACTGCTCTTATTATTTTAATAAACATTATTCATGAGTGTGTGGAGTTAATTAACGTGCTATTGAAAGCAGTTTCACCTTGGGTTAAACTAGTTCAGGTATCACCTTCATCCTTTGGGATTAGCAGGGAGATGGGTGGATGAGAAGCTGTTGGCAAACACTGCTGAAAGCAGCAGAAGGAAGGGTATCAAGTGGAATTTCAATCTGTAACAGTGCTTTGTTTGTCTGATACAACCTTGTGTTGCTCAACCCCTCAGGATGAATTACAAAAGCCTGGCTGAAAGCTCCACAACTGCCCCAGCAGGACTCAAGACACACAAACCATGAAGGTGCAAAAATGTATAAATGTATGTAGGTTTGGAGAGATATCCCAGTCCAGATTACACAACAGTATCAGAATTTTGCTCTTTTTATCCTAAACTCACTTCAAAATCTCAACTCCTCCCATTGCAGGTGGCTGTGAACAGAAAACAGGTGAAGGCATCACACAGCAAAGAGTCTCTGCCTCCTCTGCCCCTTACAGCTGCTGAGCATTCCAGTACACTGTGCATGGGATAATCCAGAGCATTCAAAAGCCCTGGAGAGTAAAACAGTACAGAAATAAAGAGCCTGAGAGAAAGAAAGAATGAAGTGACGTCATGACAGAAGATAAAGTATTGATCAGAAACGAGATTAAGGGTTTTACGTTTGCAGCTGCCATGGTAGAGAGTTTCTCAATCCATCCTTGGAGCCTCTTGCGAAAGAGTTGACTGATCTATCCTCCCAGAATGGCACTGGCACAGCTGGAGGAGTCCAGGGACACACTGAGAAAGCAAAGCTGTTCAGAGGAAAGGCCTGAAGCAAACACAACACCAGAGTGGCTTCGCTTCTTGGGGACACGGGAGAAGGAGTTTGGAGAGCCAGAACCTGGAGATCCAAGGGGAGAAACCAGGCTGAGACAGAAGCGATGGAAGCACATTTCAGCAGCATGGGAGCTGAGGTGGTTTCCCACGGGGAAGTTGATACCAAGGGAGCCACATGTATGAACTTGGGAGAAGGAAGACTCACGAGGCCAAGGAGGACACTTGGAAGTGAAAAGAGACAAGGGTTATGTTTGTTCTGCTTCTTACAGTGGAGAGAACCAGCCCAGCAGAACATGCTCTGCACCACCACAGAAGGAGGAGCTGCACATAAAGTTCACCACTTCAGTCTGTCTCCAGGCAGTTGGGATTAATTCCACCAGTTCAGACTGTCTGGGGCTCCAGCAGCAAAGATGAGGTTTTAGAATGGCACTCCAGCCCTGCAGTTAATCAGGATGAGTAGGAAAACAGTTATATTAGGAAATACACAAATATTACCATTACACATTCTTTCAACAATAGGACATCTCCAGATACAGAGCAGAAAACACACTTCTGGCTCATATTTCCATTAAGTGCATATTTCCAGTTCCATAAGTCTACATAAAAGTCAAAAAGCAGCAGCAACAGGACACTGAACATTCCAGAGGTAGATAAAATTTAGCAGTAAAAGTCTATCCTTTTACACAGTAGAACAAGAAAGGCTTTAAAAAAATTCTTCCCATGGTTAATAGCACTTTACTGCCCATGCAAAGTGAAGTATGTGGATTGCTTCATGCTGACCAGTGCAAACAAGCATTTGGTTACAAGGCTCACTGGTCTGGCACACTGTATTTGTCAAATGGTTTAAAGATAACAGCATGGGTTAAAAAAAAAAAGAAAGCAAGCACCATTTACATAAGCAAATTCCACCTCAAAGGACATCTGAGTACAACCCCTTCTCCCCCCAGCCATAGAAGGCCACCTCTAAAACAGAAGGCAGCAATTTTCCAAGAACACCACAAAGGATTTTATCTCAGCAAGAACTCTCAGGTCAAAATATTGCTCATTCTCATTTCAAGTGCAGCCCAAAACTCATTGTTACTTCTCGTTGCCACAAGGACTCTGAGCCCACTGAGGCAGGGAGAGCAGCAGCTCCCAGCTCAGACTGGGGATAACCTCACTGCAGCAGCCCCAGGGTTTTCTCCATCTGCTCCCCAACGTTGGAAGGCAACTCCCACATCAAACTGTGCTGCTGCACAGAAGGAAAAAATAAAATGCACCAGAGCCACCAAGTAATTTACTAATCACAGGCAATCCATGTGATTTATGCCTAAACTGGCCTCCAAGCCCGACGCAGCAAAAGGGATTTTCATCTTGATAAAGCACTTTTCTGGAGTGTGACCTCACATTAGGTGCCACAATTAGCTGAGGATGGAGCAGAAAAAAGACTGGACTTATTAATAGAACTGCCTGGGAAACAGGAAGTTTATTTGATTTCCCTCAAAACTGCCCCAGGCACAAGTTTTCTGCTCAGCTCTCCCAGGGCTGTTCCCACATTTTTAACTGGAACTTGGGAGTTTTGAAGTCTGCATCCTCCTTCTTAAGGGATGGTTTATCCCCCCTGCTGAAGGAGATGCTCTGCCACACTGACAGGGCTTTGCAAACTCTAGGATGGTTTGGGGTTTGGAAGTTCCATGGGCAGGGACACTTTCTACTAAACCAGGCTGCTCAGAGCTCCATCCAACCCAAAAGTGGACATTTCCAGGGATGGGGCAGCCACAGCTTCTCTGGGCACCCTCTCCCTGTCGACCAGAGGAAGAGGAGGCAGAAGAACAATCCTGACAGACAGAGGCTTCAGCAGAAAGACAGGATTGCTAAGCAGCATCCAGCCAGGGCTTCCCTCAGACAGTGAGCTCCAGTCCCTGCAGAAGGGTCCCTCTGTGCCACTCCCACGGTGTGGAAAGCAAAGAAACTCTGCTGGGGAAGTAAAAACACAGGGTTTTTTTCCCAGGCTGGATTGAAAAACATGCACAGGGAGAGAAGGGAATGCAGCCCCAGGACATTGTGGGAGGGGAGGGCTTCTGCCAGCCCAGGGCAGTGTCACAGGCCATGCACAGGCGATTCCTGAGGCACCAGCAGGTTTCAGGGCTGGAATGCACCCAGCAGAAAAACCACTCGTGTTAATTTTGGCAACAGCACAACCAAACCACCCACAGCATCACGGGAATTCTCATTATTTCACAGCAGCAACCAAAAGGAAATGTGAAAGGTTAAGGTGTTGGGAGAACTCAGAGGGAGAAAGGAACTAGAAACTCTGGAAGAGGACGGACATGTGCAAATAAAGCCACTTTAATTGAGGCGCCCCTCCCAGAACAGGGGAGGATACAAACTGTCACCTGAATTAAATATCTTCCCAGTGACTCAGAAGTACAACTCCTCTTCCTTCCCGCACACCCCTGGCTGCGCCACGTGTTTTATCTCCTGCCCTCCCGTGATATGGAGCCTTTTTTATGGCCCTGCGTGTAAAGCACAAAAGGCTCTGATTCACAGACACGCAAACGGCGCCGAGCACAGCCGGACGGGGCACAGTCAGAGAGGGCACAGCCGGACGGGGCACAGCCCAGCCGAAGCCCGGTGTGAGCAGCACCGAAGCACAAAGTCCGCGCCGCGCTCTCTCCTCTCCCAGCCCCCAGCGTGTCCCGCAGCCCCGCAGCCCCCCGGCGCGTCACGGTATTTCCGACCCCTTAAATAAACGAGTCCGGGGCAAACCTGAGCACTGGAACCCCTTCCAAAGGCTGCTCTACCGCTCTAAGCCAGCGCTCGCCCTGCCCTGTGCCCGGCCCGGGGACACGCGGGTTCCTTTACGGTTTTTCCTGCCCAAGCCCCAGGTTTGGAGCATTAATTAACCCCGTGCGTGCCCGCGGGTACCGACGGGCCGATCCCGCCGGGCTCGGCGTGCAGGGAGGGGCGCGTTGAGGCGAGTGCCCTGAGGTGCCGCCCCGCTGCCCGGGGGCTGCCCCGGAACGGCCCCGCTCGGGTCACCGCCCCGGCCTGGCCCCGGCCCCGGCGCTCACCAGCAGGTCCAGCTCGGTGCGGTGCAGCCCGAGGCGGCCCAGCCCCACGGCCAGGTCGTGGATGCAGAGCGCGCCGTCCCGGTTCACGTCGAGCTTCTGGAACAGGGCGCGGAGCCGCCGGTCCTGGTCGTTGGCCTCGCACAGCGACCGCCCGCAGGACGCCGCGCTCGCGCTCGCGTTAACGCCGCCGCCGCCTCCTCCTCCTCCTCCTCCTCCGCCGCTCTCCGCCGGCGAGCCGTGGGGGGACCCGCAAGGGCAGAGGACGCCGCTGACCACGGGAGAGGCGAGGGAGCGCCGCGGCCCCGGCATGGCCCCGCTCCGCCCGCCCGGTGCCGGTCCCGCCGCTCCGCCGCCAAATGGCGCCGCTTCCGCCTTCGCGCCACGCGCCGCGGTCGCCACGTGACGCCCCGCGCGCGCCAATCGCGGCGGGAGGGAGGGAGGGCGGGGCGGTGACGTCACGGGAGACGCCCCCGCACCCACTCGGCCTCCGCCAATGGCGGGGAGGCGCCCGGCGGCGGGGGGGGGTGTCCGCGCGCGGCGCGAGGTGGACGGCGATTGGCTGGGCTGCCTCGGGGGGGCGGGGATACAGCGACAGCGCGTCCAATCAGCCCCGGGGGATCGGGGGCCGGCGCGAGCTCGAGCACCCGGCACATCCCGCGCGCAGGCGCCCAGTGCGGGCGGGCCC